>CAEFZP010001918.1:0-22500 GCA_903064625.1 Mallotus villosus | reverse complement strand
GCTGCTTGCTGGAGAAGACACTCCTCTAGACGGGGAAGGGGGGGATTCAGCAGAATGTGGACATCCCTCCAAGGTCTCCCTCTCTCCCTCTCTCCCTCTGTTCCCCCTCCGGAACAGAGGGAGCGTTGGCAGGGCGAGGAGAGAAGACTAGCAGATATAAAAAGGAGGGACGAGAGGTCTGGTCTCTGCTGCCACCTCCTGGTGAGTGTGTGTGTGTGTGTGTTTAAAGGCAGCCCGTGACCCGGAGAGAAGTCGAGATGGCGGATCTGTTACCCTGTGGTTACCCTGGTTACCCTGGGTCAACCCTCCCTCCCCCGCTCACGCTCACTACTCGGTCGCTAGTAGCACAGCCTCGTTTAACAGCCATACTGATGAAGCCCCTATCTGTCAGTCCCTGTCTTACTTACAGTACACACTGTGTGTCAGGTCACCTCCTTTCTCAAACTCCCACTCCGACCCTCAGTGTGTTTTTTGTCTGTGTCTTTGTGTGTGTGTGTGTCTGTCTCTCAGTGTCTCTCTGGGGTGTATCTGTCCATCTCATGAAGACAGTGCTGGCCGGACTGGAGGGCAGGCAGACAGTCTGAGGGGGTCCGGGTGGGGGGGGGGTGGGGGCAGGGGCGGTAAGGGGGGTGGGGATGGAGGTGGTGGGGGCAGGGGTGGGGGTAGGGGATAGTGGTGGATTGGCAGGGCCGGGGGGGTGGGGTAGAGGATGGTGTCGTCAGGGGTCGGGGTGGGAAAGGGGGGCTGCCTCACAGCCTCTCCCTGGTGGGGATCCAGATGTAAGGCCCCGATTGCTCCTCGATCACGGTCTTCACTTTGTGGTAAACCTCTTCGAAGCTGTCCCCTTCCACCACAGCTGAGGGAGAGAAGCAGAGCAGAGAGAAACAGAGCAGAGAGAGAATTACAGTGAGGGTCATATGCAAATGATGAATTGTGTTAATGCTAACTGTTCCACGGCGGCCTCCACAGCTGTGGGACTCACCTGAGAAGCACTCGATGAAGTCCTGCTCTAGTTTGATCGCTCGGTCCATGCCCTTCCTGGCCTGCTCCTCCGTCAGTCGAGTGTTGATCTCTCTGCAACAACAACAACAACAAAGACAACAACACCACCCAGCCCGTCAGTCAGGGAGCTTTGACAGCTTCAGTCGGCATGCTGTGCGCAGGTGGATGTGTCAGGTGGATGTGTAGAGGTGGATGTGTCAGGTGGATGTGTGGATGTGGATGTGCGCAGGTGGACGTGTGGAGGTGGATGTGTGGAGGTGGATGTGCGCAGGTGGACGTGTGGAGGTGGATGTGCGCAGGTGGATGTGTGGAGGTGGATGTGCGCAGGTGGATGTGTGGAGGTGGATGTGTGGAGGTGGATGTGTGGAGGTGGATGTGTGGAGGTGGATGTGTGGACTTACAGGACGTTCTCCAGGGACTTGGGCCGCACGAAGATGGCGATGGGGTGGAGCTGAGCGGCTTGTAGTCTGCGCACGGCGTTAGCCGACACGTCCAGGATGCAGTGTTTCCCCTGCTACTCAGGGGAGAGAGAGAGAGAGAGAGGGAGAGAGGGAGAGAGAGAGAGTGGGAGGGAGAGACACACGAGAGAGAGAGAGAGAGAGAGAGTGGGGAGAGAGGGGAGGGAGGAGAGGGGGAGAGTGATGAGTGGGAGAGAGAGAGAGAGTGAGCGTTGAGTCAGAGGGAGCGTTTTATTTATTCTATGTAACTGAGGCATTATTACTGTCAACAGACTGTAGAATGTAGAGTTGGAGGTCCATACCTGCTCAGCGACCTCTCGGACGCTCTGCACGCTGGTGCCGTAGAGGTGGCTGTTGTACTGGCCCGCCTCGATGAACCGATGGCTCTGGATGTCCTTCTCCATCTGTTCCCGCGACGACACAAAGTGATAGTCCCGCCCATCCACCTCATACTCCCGCTTTGGCCGCGTGGTGTCTGCGGACCAATCAGACAAGTCGGTACGGCTGTCAGCCAATCGGAGTGAGTGAAAAGTGCGTGGGATCTTGGCCTGATGATTGGCTACTCACGTGGCACACAAGATCCAAACTTATCAGGGAACTCAGACAGCAGGTCGTCATTCACCCGGTCCTTTATGGGCCCCAGTATTATGATGGGTCTCGCATAGTGGACTACAGAGAGAGAGAGAGAGAGAGAGAGAGAGGAGAGAGAGAGAGAGAGAGAGAGAGAGAGAGAGAGAGAGGGAGAGGAGGAGAGGAGAGGGAGAGGGAGAGGGAGAGGGAGAGGGAGAGGGAGAGGGAGAGGGAGAGAGGGAGAGAGGGGGGGGAGAGAGAGAGAGGGGGGGAGAGAGAGAGAGAGAGAGAGAGAGAGAGGAGAGAGAGAGAGAGAGGAGAGAGAGAGGCGAGAGGGAGAGGGAGAGGAGAGGGAGAGGGAGAGGGAGAGGAGAGAGGGAGAGGGAGAGGGAGAGGGAGAGAGGGAGAGAGGGAGAGAGGGAGAGGAGGGAGAGAGGAGAGAGGCGAGAGAGAGAGGAGAGAGAGAGGGAGAGAGAGAGAGAGAGAGAGAGAGAGAGAGAGAGGGAGAGAGAGGGGAGAGATGTTAATACCAGTAACTATTAATACCCCAGGAGGGATCACATCCAAGTATGAGGTTGTGTGTTCTCACCTTCCACTTGTGTGACTGTTTCATAGCTGTGTGCCGAGTCATCTCTCCCTGCAAACAGAACAAACACCAGTCAGAAGGCTGCTGGACCTCACCACCGTGCGGGGGAACAGACAGACGGAGAGACGGGACATCGGAGCAGAAGAAGCGTTTCCTCTCCCTCAGAAGACTGCCGGCTGGCCTCGGTGTCAGGCGACCTGCCTCTCCTCCTGAGTCACCTCCCGTGGGTGGGACCACCACCCTGATGTGTTTGGGACCACCACCCTGATGTGTTTGGGACCACCACCCTGATGTGTTTGGGACCACCACCCTGATGTGTTTGGGACCACCACCCTGATGTGTTTGGGACCACCACCCTGATGTGTTTGGGACCACCACCCTGATGTGTTTGGGACCACCACCCTGATGTGTTTGGGACCACCACCCTGATATGTTTGGGACCACCACCCTGATGTGTTTGGGACCACCACCCTGATGTGTTTGGGACCACCACCCTTATGTGTTTGGGACCACCACCCTGATGTGTTTGGGACCACCACCCTGATGTGTTTGGGAGGGCCGTCACACAGCTTCGCATTCCCCCCTCTCCCCGTCCTCACTCACCTTGAGAGCCCAGGCTGTCCCGACTGTGGTCCTGCAACACAGAGACAGACGCAGTTAACACCAGGGGGACGCCGCAGAACCAGAGTCGCTCAGAGAACATTCAGAGAACATTCAGAGAACATTCAGAGAACAGCCAGATAACATTCAGAGAACAGCCAGAGAACATTCAGAGAACGTTCAGGGAACATTAGGAGAAGCTCAGAGATCGTTCCGCTCCTTACCCTCTCTTTGGTGTTCATGCGAGACCACTCTTTCCTTTCTACCCTGAGGGGGGGGCAGGAATGAAGGGAAGCAGTAGACGGCAGAGAGAAGGAGAGAGGGAGAAGAAAAGAGGAGAAGGAGTGAAAGCCTGGAAGCCTAAATGTTGCCGTGGCGACAGCGCACCTGACAGAGCCCACACTTCAGGACGAGGTGAAAGAGAAAAAACAAACCAAGGATCATCCAATGGAAACACACAACCTCTACACACACACACACACACATAAACCACCTTACATACACACAGCCCACATACACACAGCCCCTCCCCCACCACACACACCCCCCACCAAGGAGAGGTGTCTGACCTGCGTTTGCTGGGGATGAAGCCGACCTCCTCCACCTCGTTCTGGGGACTGACCCTCCGCGCCTGCCACCACTCCTCGTCCCCGCAGTCCAGCACGTGCAGCACGTCCCCGAACCTGAAGCCCACCGCCTGACTCAGGAAGCCACAGTCGGCCGTCTTGTCGTAGTCGAACAGCGCCCTGAAACACACACACACACACACAGGGGGGGTCAGCATGTGGCTGGCCTCCGGGAGGCGGTGATGTGGTGCTGTGGAGGTGTGGCCGGGGGGAGCGGGGGCGGAGCCTCAGTACCGGATGTAGAAGCCTCTCTTGGGGTTGGACCTCAGGGTGGTCGTCCCAGAGCCCATGCTGCTGTTCATCAGCTGCTCCCGCAGGTCGTGGATCTTAGCCTCGAAACGGCTGTACTCTGCACACACACACACACAGGAGAACACACACCCTCCTGTTACATCTGTAGCATTAAGTGCATCGTGTGTGTGTGTGTGTGTGTGTGTTGTGTCGCTTACCTTCAGGTCTGTACTGAGCGATGATGGTGACGGTCTGCCCTGCGTTCTTCAGAGCTGCAGCGGCCTGCTCGTGTGTGGCGATACGCAGGTCCACTCCGTTCACCTGACACACACACACACACACACACACACACACACACGACCGTGAGCCCCTGACCCAGACATGACTGATCTCGTGTGCGATTGTGATTGTATGCGAGCGTGTGTGTGTGTGTGTGTGTGTGTGTGTGTGTGTTCATACACTGAGGATCTGGTCGCCCTTGCGCAGCTCTCCGCTGAGGTCGGCCGGCCCCCCCGCCAGGATGAAGGAGATGAAGATGCCCTCGCCGTCCTCTCCCCCCACGATGTTGAAGCCCAGCCCGGTGGAGCCCCGATGGATCAGCACCCTCCTGGGATCCCTGACGGAGAGGGGGAGGAGGGAGGGGTGTGGTGGGGGGGGATGGAGGGGCGAGGGCGGACCAACGGATGAAAGGAAGGGGGGAATGTGTGGGCGGGGCCAGACACGGAGGGAGAGAGGGAGAACACAGAGTGCGTGAGCTTGGAGTCGGGTCTTGGGGGGGATCCGAACCCACGTTGGTTTGAAAACCTCCCAGCTAGCTTTGCTCACCTAGGAAGGTCCTCGTCTCCCATCATGCCGTGCAGGACGGGAGAGAGAAGCGGCTCGGCGAGGTGGGGAGTGAGGGCTTGTGGGTAATCCGAGCCCATGTAGGGGTGGCCCAGATCTGTGTCCATGTGAGGGGAGTACGCTGGGGGGGGATATGAGGTGCACAGGTGAATCACCTGCCAGACAAACACACAGAACCCAACACAGAACAAATACACACACACACACCTACAATACACACAGGCCACATGGCCACACACACACACACAGGAGAGGGGAGCCTTACTGCTGGTGAGGTCTGGAGGGTTGTAGGCGTTCATGTACAGGTTGTTGGGCTTGGCCACCCTGAGGTAGACCACCTCGGCCGTGTTCTTCAAGGCGCCCACGGCGTCCTCGTGCATCACGTCCTCCAGACACACGCTGTTCACCTGAGCACAGCGAGACGCACGCGTGAGCCTCACCAACACACACACACACACACACACACTGTTCACCTGAGCACACCTCACCAACACACACACACTGTTCACCTGAGCACACCTCACCAACACACACACACACGCTGTTCACCTGAGCACAGCGAGACGCACGCGTGAGCCTCACCAACACACACACACACTGAGCCTCACCAACACACACACACACACTGAGCCTCACCAACACACACACACACACACACACACTGTTCACCTGAGCACACCTCACCAACACACACACACACACACACACACACTGTTCACCTGAGCACACCTCACCAACACACACACACTGTTCACCTGAGCACAGCGAGACGCACGCGTGAGCCTCACCAACACACACTCTGCGGTGCGGACGGCCATCACGCAATCATCCACACTCACTAGAATATTCAAGGTATATCTCTGTAGGAATATTGTTTTGATGTATTATGCAACAGGAGTGTTGTGTCGTGGCTGGATTGGACATGACGCTCTGGAGCAGACACCATTTGGCAAAGACACCTGCACCATTTTGAGGCCATTCAGCCTTGCCAGTGTTACCATGCAGTTCCACGTCTGTCCAGAGGGTGGCAGTAATGCTACACGACCCACACAGTTTGACGGTAGAGGAAGATCTCTCCCATCCCACACTTGTATTACCATATTAATGAAAGTAATCTCTGGCTGTGAAAATTACAGCTGTAATTTATCTTGGTCCTTAATGCACCTAAGCTGCTGAAGTTGACAAGATGTGTTGGCATGCCTACTCTATGTGTCAGACAGCCGGTCTGCCGATGCGTGTTGGTGTATGTGTGAGTGTGTGTGTGTGAGTGTGTGTGTGTGTGTGTGTGTGTGTGAGTGTGTGTGTATGTATGAGTGTGAGTGTGTGTGTATGTATGAGTGTGAATGTGTGTGAGTGTGTGTGAGTATGTGTGTGTATGTATGTGTGAGTGTGTATGTATGTGTGAGTGTGTGTGTGTGAGTGTGTGAGTGTGTATGAGTGTGTGTGTATGTATGAGTGTGAGTGTGTGTGTGTGTGACTGACCGCCAGTATCTTATCCCCGATTTGCAGTCGGCAGTCCTTGTGAGCGGCCCCTCCCTCGATGATCTTGGTGACATAGATGCTGTTGTCTCCAGGTATGTGCTGGTTCCCCACCCCTCCAGCAATACTGAACCCTAAACCTGAGGGGGGGGGGAGGGACGGGGGGGCAGAGATGAAGAAAGCGGGAGGGAAATGTTTCCGAAAGCAAACTAATGACTGACATTAAGCTGTGTGCACAGGACATACTCAAACAAACGTGCGAGTGCGTTGACACACTATCTCTCTCTCTCTCTCTCTCTCTCTCTCTCACACACACACACACCTTTAGGCCCCTTGATGAGCTTGATCTCGGTGACCTTCTCGGCGGCGGGTTTCCTCCGCAGGACGTAGAGGCGGACGATGGCGCCGGCCTCCTTCAGCGCCTCCACCGCCAGGCTGTGTGTCACCTCGCGCACGTCAACATCGTTCACAAACAGGATGCTGTCGTTCACACTGAGGGAGGGGAAGAAGAATGGGAGAAAGAGAGAGAAAGAGAGAGAGAGAGAGAGAGGGAGAGGGGAGAGGGATGAATCTGTTATTCGTGGTGACATCTGAGATAACAGGCTTTTAAACAGTGGGAGCCCCTCTCCTCTCCTCTCCCATTTCTCTCTCATTGTGTCGAGACGCCCCTGTGTGCCTCGCTGAGGCTAGTCACTCTGGTCCGTCCCCCCCCCTCTGTCTGCTGACACGATAGCAGGTCTGATTAGACAGCCTGTCAGGCTACCCAGGGGGACGAGAAGAGGAAGAGGAGAGGAGAGGGGAAGAGAGTAAAGCAGAGGAGAGCAGAGGAGAGCAGAGTGGAGGAGAGCAGAGTGGAGGAGAGAAGAGTGGAGGAGAGCAGAGTGGAGGAGAGAAGAGAAGAGGAGAAAGAGGAGAGGGAGAAAGAGAGTAAAGCAGAGGAGAGCAGAGTGGAGGAGAGCAGAGTGGAGGAGAGAAGAGAAGAGGAGAAAGAGGAGAGGAGAAGAGAGTGGAGGAGAGAAGAGATGAGGAGAAAGAGAAGAGGAGAAAATAATAAAGCAGAGGAGAGCAGAGTGGAGGAGAGCAGAGTGGAGGAGAGCAGAGATGAGGAGAGAAGAGATGAGAAAAAGAGAGTAAAGCAGAGGAGAGCAGAGGAGAGCAGAGTGGAGAAGAGTGGAGAAGAGCAGAGTGGAGGAGACTTAAGGAGAGGTGAGCAGAGTGGAGCAGAGTGGAGGAGAGCAGAGTGGAGGAGAGAAGAGTGGAGGAGAGAAGAGTGGAGGAGAGAAGAGTGGAGGAGAGAAGAGTGGAGGAGAAAGAGGAGAGGAGAAGATAATAAAGCAGAGGAGAGCAGAGTGGAGGAGAGCAGAGTGGAGGAGACTTAAGGAGAGGTGAGCAGAAGAGACAGTCACAGTCCCCCTCACGATACTGCGCATGTTCTATCATTCCCCCCCCCCACGCCCCGTATGCAGATCTGCAGCACACAGGCCTGTTCAAGAATGTGAGTCCCTCATTTCAAAGCCTCGGCTCTCATCCATATTCACACCGTGACATTTCCAGGACCTTGTCCACTACTTCACACGCTCTTAAGGCTACAGTAGATTGTGACGGCCTGTCTTGCATAATCATCTTCATGAAAGCACTGGCTCGTCAGACGACATTCCGCTCGGTTCTGGGACGCCGCTTCATATTTGTTCCTTTTTTTCGAGCGCTATGGCTAACAGCCCTAGATGAGCTGCTCTGTGGTGCCATCAAGGCTGCGGAGAGGCAGGGAAGCCACCATCAAAGTCAACCCCAAATCGTTAAACGTTGAAAGTGCGATTGAGGCACCCGAGTGTGTGAGGAGATCTGGGCTAGGTCCATGATGAGAGGGTGAGGAGGTGAGGGGTGAGGAGATGAGGGGCGGGTGGGGCCATCCAGACAGGGTTGGAGGGGCTGTGGGACGAAAGGTTCTGTCTCTTTGTGACCCTCAGGCTCGGCAGTGAAGGGGAGTGAGAGGGGGACAGGGAGGGATGGAGAGAGGGAGCAGGAGAGGAACCGAGGAAGAGAAGGATGAAGTGAATGAGAAAGGGACACATAGTGCAGGAGGGATAGAGAACAGGAGAGAGAGAGAGAGAGGGAGATGGAGAGAAAAAGGGAGAGAAAGAGGGAGAGTGAGAGAGCGAGCCCTGCAGCCGCTCCCCTCTCTCCCTGAGCCTCAGCTGGCCCACACAAGGACATCACTAGTCTAGCCCAGGGTTGTTGATCTGCTTAGATGTGTATGTGTGCATGGCTCTGTACATAAAGGATTGGGCCTGTGTGCACACACGTGTAGTTATCAGAGCAGCAGCGATGGGACTGGCAACCTGATGGTTTTGTAATGTTGCGAGTGTATGTGTGTGCATAGGTGTGTGTGTGTGTGTATAGGTGTGTGTGTGTATAGGTGTGTGTATAGGTGTGTGTGTGTGTGTGTGTGTGTGGGTGTGTGTATAGGTATGTGCATGTGTGTATAGGTGTGTGTATAGGTATGTATGTGTGTATAGGTATGTGTGTGTGTATAGGTGTGTGTGTATAGGTGTGTGTATAGGTGTGTGTATAGGTGTGTGTGTGTATAGGTGTGTGTGTGTATAGGTGTGTGTGTGTGTATAGGTGTGTGTGTATAGGTGTGTGTGTATAGGTGTGTGTGTGTGTATAGGTGTGTGTGTGTGTGTGTATAGGTGTGTGTGTGTGTGTGTACCTTAGCCGTCCGTCCTGTGCAGCTGCTCCCCCAGGGATGATCTTGGTGATGAAGATACTGGGGTCGTCTCCTACATGGGGGTTGTCTGTTCCCCCTGCTATGCTAAAGCCCAAGCCTGAGTTTCCCTACACACACACACACACACACACACACACACATACAGTATATTATAGTAACTGTTTTGGTGGTCACATGTTGGTGATGCGTTGAAGCTTGAACACTCACCCTCTCCAGAGTAATCTCCTCATACTCGATCTCCCCTTCTGTCCCGTTCACCTGAGAGCAGAGCACAGCGTCACGCACTCTGCCCAGCACTGCGAGCACACAGGGAACTACGGCAACACAGCTGTCAAAACAGTTCTCAGCGAGTGGGAAATGTCTCTGTGTGTGTCTTGACGTGGGTGTGTGTGTGTGTGTGTGTCTTGGTGTGAGTGTGTGTGTCTTGCTGTGTGTGTGTGTGTCTTTGTGTGAGTGTTTGTATGTAGGTCTTTATGTGTGGAATGATACTAGTTCAGGAATGAACCACAGTAAAACAGCCCCAGTGTTCGGTGCTTACGTAAGGGGAGCCGTCCAGCGTGTCGGTGTTCACCACCACCGGAGGAGAATTGCCCTGCAAGAGCAGAAGAGGCAGAAGTGAGGGAAGGAAGGAGTCTCACAATCACATTTACCACCAGGCCTACACACACAGACTCCCACACACACACACACACACACATAATCCTCAAGGCCGGTAGATTTAATATGATTTCCAGTCCCCAGTGCTGCTACTGCTGTGAAGGCAGATAATGTGGGTGTGAATCTTGAGGATGGGGAGAGCTGAAGCTGCTTCTTCTGCCAGGCTGGGAGTCCCAGCTGGCAGCCTCGACCACATCGCCCCCTCATCACGAGAGCCAGCAACACTCTGCACCTCCCTCTCTCCTGTGACAGAGCCACCGGCGACACTCTGCACCTCCCTCTCTCCTGTGACAGAGCCACCAGCGACACTCTGCACCTCCCTCTCTCCTGTGACAGAGCCACCAGCGACACTCTGCACCTCCCTCTGTCCTGTGACAGACTCTGGAGCCACCTGGAACACCCGCTCCGCCCCGTAGGGCGTCCTCACCGCACGCTTTACGCCACGTCCAGATAAGAACAATAAGACTTTATTTATGTCGCACGTTTCATACACGGATTGCAGCTCAAGGTGCTTTACATAAAATCGATAAAAACAATAATACAAGTACTAGAAGTAATGAAACCCTTCTGAACGCGGGCCGCGGTCTTTGCGGTATCTCGAGCCACAGTCTTTGCGGTTTCCCGATATAAATACAAATGTAGCTCAACAAAACGCAAGCCACAGCCTCCCTGTGCTCCCCTCACCAGCCTCAGTCACACAGCCTCCCTGTGCTCCCCTCACCAGCCCCAGTCACACAGCCTCCCTGTGCTCCCCTCACCAGCCTCAGTCACACAGCCTCCCTGTGCTCCCCTCACCAGCCCCAGTCACACAGCCTCCCTGTGCTCCCCTCACCAGCCCCAGACACACATCCTCCCTGTGCTCCCTGTGCTCCCCTCACCAGCCCCAGTCACACAGCCTCCCTGTGCTCCCCTCACCAGCCCCAGTCACACAGCCTCCCTGTGCTCCCCTCACCAGCCCCAGTCACACAGCCTCCCTGTGCTCCCCTCACCAGCCCCAGTCACACAGCCTCCCTGTGCTCCCCTCACCAGCCCCAGTCACACAGCCTCCCTGTGCTCCCCTCACCAGCCCCAGCTCAGAGACACACTGACAGCCCTCCTGGACGTGGTGGCAGTGCACACACACACACACGAGTCCTGGAAGCGAGCGTCGGACGGTGCAGAGGGCTGAGACACCCCGGTCGGCCTGGGTGACATTGTGCTGCTGTCACCGTCAGCTGCCGTCGGAGGACTTCTCACCGAGTGTTCCACAGAGCCACCGGACGTGTGGCGCATCGCTGACGACCTGCACGCGCACACACACACACACACACCTACACACACACACACACCTACACACACACCTACACACACACACACACACCTACACACACACACCTACACACACACACACACCTACACACACACCTACACACACCTACACACACACACCTACACACACACCTACACACACACACCTACACACACACACCTACACACACACACACCTACACACACACACCTACACACACACCTACACACACACCTACACACACACTTACACACACACCTACACACACACCTACACACACACCTACACACCACACCTACACACACACCTACACACACACCTACACACACACCCTACACACACACACCTACACACACACACCTACACACACCACCTACACACACACACACACGCCCTTGAACACGCGCACCCTCGCGCCCCCACCAACGCACACGCTTGACACAAACGCGCACACGGCCGGCGAAATGTGAGAAGCTCAGACACCTCGGCGCTCCGCATCTCATTAGTTAGGAACACGGCGTTACGGAGGCTGACAGGACAACAAGTCAATGACAGGACAGGACAGGCCCCTTAGCACTGCAGACAGGACAGGCCCCTTAGCACTGCAGGCAGGGGCGCACTCACCTACCCCTCACGCACCATCGGACACAGCCTTCCCTCAGAGACGGCACACACTCCGGCCTACTGTCAGGAGGACTAGGGTACACCTCGACATACATTTACATTTAGTTATTTAGCAGACGCTCTTATCCAGAGCAACTTGCAGTAAGTACAGGGACATTCCCCCCGAGGCAAGTAGGGTGAAGTGCCTTGCCCAAGGACACGACGTCAATCGAACCGGCAACCTTCTCATTTGTAGCCCACGTAGCGTCTCGGTGGTTACTGTACGCTTCAGTCTCCTGTCTGGCACGCCTGTCCAGATGTGGACCCGAACACTACTCATGTGTTTGTCGTTGACCAATGGGCTGTTACCCAGAAATCGAACAAATCCGTCTCCGACTCAGACAGTCTGGGTTGAGGTAAAAGCCACAGCTTTAAGACCCAGGTCGGCTTCAGTTGTCTCTTTTGATCTCTCCTCTCTCTCTCTCTCTCTCTCTCTCTCTCTCCTGGGGCTGGTTATCTTTTCAAATGTACACCAATCTATTTTTCTTGCATCTGGCTGCTGTTGGAGAAGGGCTATGCACCACTGTCTCTTCCTTCAAGGAGACTCTCTGCAGTGTCTCTCTCTCTCTCTCTCTCTCTCTCTCCTCTCTCTCTCTCTCTCTCTCTCTCCCTCTCTCTCTGTCTCTCTGTATCTCTGTCTCTTCCTTCAAGGAGTCTCTCTGCAGTCTCTCTCTCTCTCTCTTCCTTCAAGGAGACTCTCTGCAGTGTCTCTCTCTCTATCTCAGGAGTCTCTCTGCAGGTGTCTCTCTCTCTGTCTGTCTCTTCCTTCAAGCAGACTCTGCAGTGTCTCTCTCTCTGTCTCAGGAGTCTCTCTGCAGGTGTCTCTCTCTCTGTCTGTCTCTTCCTTCAAGCAGACTCTGCAGTGTCTCTCTCTCTGTCTCTTCCTTCAAGCAGACTCTGCAGCATCTCTCTCTCTGTCTCTTCCTTCAAGCAGATTCTGCAGCGTCTCTCTCTCTGTCTCTTCCTTCAAGCAGACTCTGCAGCGTCTCTCTCTCTGTCTCTTCCTTCAAGCAGACTCTGCAGCGTCTCTCTCTCTGTCTCTTCCTTCAAGGAGTCTCTCTGCAGCGTCTCTCTCTCTGTCTCTTCCTTCAAGGAGTCTCTCTGCAGCGTCTCTCTCTCTCTGTCTCTTCCTTCAAGGAGTCTCTCTGCAGCGTCTCTCTCTCTCTGTCTCTTCCTTCAAGGAGTCTCTCTGCAGCGTCTCTCTCTCTGTCTCTTCCTTCAAGCAGACTCTGCAGTGTCTCTCTCTCTGTCTCTTCCTTCAAGCAGACTCTGCAGTGTCTCTCTCTCTGTCTCTTCCTTCAAGGAGTCTCTCTGCAGTGTCTCTCTCTCTCTTCCTTCTAGGAGTCTCTCTGCAGTGTCTCTCTCTCTGTCTCTTCCTTCAAGGAGTCTCTCTGCAGTGTCTCTCTGTCTCTTCCTTCTGTCTGCTCTGGAAGCCATTTCCCCTCGTTACTCTCTCCCTCCCTGATTAGCATGAGGAAAACGCTGTGCATCCAAAGTGCTTACAGGGCAGCAAACGACGGCAGAGCCATGAAATCAGCCTTCTGACCTTGACTGAGCGGCCAGCTCTCCCTCTCTCCCTGACACACACACACACACACACACACGCATGTGTGCACCGGCACATGTACACAACCACGCACACGTCCTTGTTCTTCGTCCTTTCCCCTGTCCATTCTGTCCATAACATTCCCACCGAAAAGCACATCATTATCCTTAAACTACTATGTAGATGAGCCCTCTGGGGACTGGTCATTCAGATCCATCTGAAGCAGTGATGTCACGAGGCGCAGTGATGTCACGAGCCACGCTGAGGAGTGCTTATGTCACAGCGAGGAGAACCGCTGGACAAAGGTCATCTTTTCATCTCTCCGACTCCATCACCTCCACTGCGCCAGGCTGCCGACCATCTTTCCCACTCCGTCCCTCGTTCATGGCCGTCCGCTGCCATGGTTACGACGTAGCATCGGCCGCCGGGACCGCGGAGAGGGAAGACTGTCGCCATGGTAACCCGGATTCCCGTTCCCATGGTGTAAGAAGCCCTTGCGATGCGTGCTCGCTCGGCCGACATCACAGCCAGAGCAAACAACGGGGGGGGCGGAAATCATTTCCACTACTTGTGTTACGTAATCCCCTCTCAGTGCACCGTTAGTGCTGGAGGTAAATTGACTTCATTCTATTCATCCACAGAAACAGTCACAACATTCATTCCCTCGCATCCCTCTCCCATATCCTTCTATGCTGTTATTCTGTATGTCCATCCATGTTGGGAGAACCATTCGTAAAGATGTCAATACATCAAGACATATCAGGATTTCGACGATTTTCTTTTTATACAGGGGCTGAAATGGCAAAAAAGCTGAATCTGAAACTGTGGATGTGCTGAGGCCTGAGGAGGGATATGTCTTTTTCACCTGGACTACTTGGACCTGGTGAACATCTGTCCCAGCGGAGACCTGACTTCTTATCTGCAGCCCCCCTCCTACCCCACCCCCACCCCCTCCTATCCCACCCTCCACCCCTCCACCCCTCCACCCCTCCACCCCTCCCGGCCTGAACAGACTCATTAATGCAGCTCGTTAGGCTCCTAATTCATTGCTGTCAAAAAGAAAAAGAGAGGGAGAGAGAACGGGAGAAAGAAAGTCTGTGAGAAAGTCAGAGAGCGAGAGAGAGAGAGAGAGAGACGAGAGAGAGCGAGAGAGAAAGAAGAGAGAGAGAGAGAGAGAGATAGAGAGATAGAGAGAGAGAGAGAGAGATAGTAGAGAGAGATAGAGAGCAGAAAGAGAGAGAGAGCAGAAAGAGAGAAGACGGCGGAACGAAAATAACCCGGAACACTCATATCTCACGGCTGACAGACACGCGGGCGACATATTGTAGTGTAGGTGTTCTAAAGCCTCTCTCTAATCTGGGCTCCAGGGTCAGTACCACAGCAGCCTTCACGTTCCCTGGCAGCCGAGACCTTCGAAACCAGCCTCGCTGGGCGAACCACACACAAACGCCTCACATCCTGTCCCATCCAACCAAGAACTCCAAAAGATGATGATGCTTTAATCCGATCCACATGAAACCCCTCCACAAATGTACAATGGTTACAGTAGAATAGCTATCGCTGTGACTCAAAGGTCGGTCTAGAGACGCGAAGCAGGCTCTTGGAGGGGCCAGCTCAGCCCTCCCTGCTGCTTGTGTCACCTGGTGTTAGTCCAGGAGAACAAGGAGCACATCACGCCTCTAACTAGACCCAACACTACTGCACACGGCGTCAGAATCATCCTTATCTTCATCCTTCATTTTTGGATATAAAACACCTCTCCACGCACGCCCCCCCCCACCTCATCCCTGCCTAGCCGCCGGCCATTCAGAGCAGGAACTTGATGATTGGAAGGTTTAGCATTCCCCACCTTGAATTCACACCCCTCCCACTCGGCTCTGCTATCTGCTGCCTCGTCCTCCCAGCAGCCTCCCCGGCCGCCTGCGAGGCAGACGGGCACGCCAGCTCTCCTACCCCCCTCTGCCTGTCCTCACCCAGCCCAGCTCTCCTCCCCCTCTGCCTGTCCTCACCCAGCCCAGCTCTCCTCCCCCCTCTGCCTGTCCTCACCCAGCCCATCTCTCCTCCCCCCTCTGCCTGTCCTCACCCAGAGCCCAGCCCAGCTCTCCTACCCCCTCTGCCTGCCCTCACCCAGAGCCCAGCCCATCTCTCCTACCCTCTCTGCCTGCCCTCACCCAGCCCAGCTCTCCTACCCCCTCTGCCTGTCCTCACCCAGCCCAGCTCTCCTCCCCCCTCTGCCTGTCCTCACCCAGAGCCCAGCCTAGCTCTCCTACCCCCTCTGCCTGTCCTCACCCAGAGCCCAGCCTAGCTCTCCTCCCCCCTCTGCCTGTCCTCACCCAGAGCCCAGCCTAGCTCCCCTACCCCCTCTGCCTGTCCCTCACCCAGAGCCCAGCCTAGCTCTCCTCCCCCCTCTGCCTGCCCTCACCCAGAGCCCAGCCCAGCTCCCAGCCAGGCCTTCTGCACACACATCACACATAGCACACATCACACACAGTCAAATACTACGACTTCACAGAACACTCTCGGTAACGTGATAACTGGTTATCACGACCCGAGGCCCAATCCCTCAGCGGGTCGACAAGACAGTGAGAGGAAGAAGAAGAGGAAGGAAAGCGTGGGACTAGGAGCGATGAGAAGAGAGAGAGAGAGAGAGAGAGAGAGAGAGAGAGAGAGCAGAGAGAGAGAGCAAGAGAGAGAGAGAGTGAGTGAGTGAGAGAGAGCCTGGCTGTGGAGAGGAGTGTGAGGACAGATAAGAGGTTGAAGGAGCGTGATGTGATTGCTTGATTTCTAGACTCCAAATGCCCCAGAGCCGTTACAAATAAGAGAAGAGAAGAGAGATAGAGGGACGGAGGAGGATGAGAGAAGAGAGATAGAGGGAGAGGGACGGAGGAGGATGAGAGAAGAGAGACATCTCTGCTAGAGTGCATCAAATGGAAAACATATCAGTGCCTTTCCTCAAGTGAGTCTGCTCCTTTATTCTTGCCTAGAGTACAGGGTGTGTGTACTGTGCACTGCGCGTGTGTGCGTGTGTGTGCGTGCGCGTGCACCTACGGGTGGGAGGAGGGAGAGTGTGCAGGGGGGAGAGAGGTGGAGTGGCACACAGCTCTGTCAGTCTCAGCCAGTCTGCTGGAGAGGCAGAGGTTAAAGGTAGTTCACCAGCTGAGACATCTGAAAATAGATTCACACGCTCACTAGTCCCCCCGGAGTTTAAATGTTTTAGCATCAAAACGGGAGCCAGGATGCTGAAATATGAATACACAGCGAGCCCAAACATGCTGACCACCGGGCTTTCACCATGGCCTCGACAGGGGACGAGAGGGTGGGAGAGAGAACGAGAGAGAGAGAGAGAGGGGAATTGGCCAAGTGTTGAAGTGGTACTTTGTGTCTGTTCATTAAAAAAAAAGGATCGATGACTGCTAGCTCTTAAACAAAGCAATGCTTTACTTTCTGCTCCAATCAGTCTCTCTCTCTTTCTCTCTCTCTCTCTCTCTCTCTCTCTCTTCCCTCTCTCTCTCTCTCTCTCTCTCTCTCTCCGTATCTATCACCTCCTCCCCAGGATCACCACAGGGAAGACACAGACTGTAAGTGTGTGGTTTTCCACTGCCAGGAGAGACTTACTGTAAAACGCCCCTTTTAGTATAACACCAAAAATATGTCACTGCGGTAGTTGGATGTGGCTATTTTTAAGATAACCAAAGTTAGGAACAACGCTGTCAGCTTTTTAATGTGACGGCAGGAATATTGCTTACAGAGATGAAGGGAATTTTAGATTTTGCTCAAGCAGATATGGGTCATAACACGGGACTCGCTGTCAGAATAAATGTACCACTTCATAAATAAAATATTTCTATCTCTTGTGATCTGTACCTCTTACTGGGTATTGTGTGGTGAGGGTCAACATCATGTAACAAGTTATACCTGTGTAGACCAACAGCCACCTCCAACAATCCTGAAAGCTTATCAGTAAATGGATTCAAAATGCACTAAATTAAACACAATTAAGATAAAAGCCCAACTCACGCACCTTACCCACACTGAGGCACCCACACACACCCACAGCTACCCAAGTAATCTCTCTCTCTGTCTCTCTCTCTGTCTCTCTCTCTGCTCTCTCCGTCTCTCTCTTCACGTCTCTCTCTCTGCTCTCTCTCTCTCTCTCTCTCTATCTCTCTGTCTCTCTGTCTCTCTGTCTCTCTCTCTCTCTCTCTATCTCTCTCTCTCTCTCTGTCTCTCTCTCTCTCTCTCTCTCTGTCTCGCTCTATCTCTCTGCTCTCTCTCTCTCTCTCTCTCTATCTCTCTGTCTCTCTCTCTCTCTCTCTCTCAAGCATGTGTACAGAAGATTACACTGATCAAATCACATTTCTAGTATTTGGCACATTAGCCTTGCACAAAGATGTTTTGTGGAGGAAAAACCCGGGGTGAAACAATTTCAAATAAATTACAGAGCCCTGAAAACATATCGTAGAATACACACCAGGAAAAGGATCTGAAAGCGACTATTAGGGAGGGTATTCTAAATCAGTTCACTTCAGTCTACCAAAACACTACTAGCTACTTTGCCAGGAAACTACAGACATTCTATTTCAGTAGTTCCTTTGTCTAAACCTGCAATCAGTTTCCAGTCAGAGGAAAAAGAAAGGTAAACAGATGCAGAAGGTGAGAGGGTGAGGGATGAAAGAGAGTGAAGAAAGAGAATAAGGAAGAGCAGTGAAGAAAGAGAGAGTGTGTGTGAGAGAGAGAGGCGGAGGAGTGGGAGAGAGAAAGAGAGAGAAAGGGATATAAACAGAAAGAGAAGAAAGCGAGAGAAAATGGAATTAAATGGAGAGAAAAGAGCAGAGAGAGAGAGAGAGAGAGAGAGATAGATAGAGAGAGAGAGAGAGAGAGAGAGAGAGAGAGGGGGAGAAATAAAGAGATAAGGGAAGAGTGAGACACCTAGAGGAAGAGACAAAGCAGAAAAGGCCAGCACACTCCAGACTGGCCTAGACCTGAGGGCAACACAGCTCTAATGAAGGAGACAGGAGGTATGTGTGTGTTTGTGTGTGGGTGTTTCTGTGTGTGTGTGTGTGTGTTGTGTGTGTGGTGTGGTGTGGGGGGGGGTGTAAGAAAGGGCACAAAGGTTGAGGTGGGGGGAAGGGAAAGAATGGTAAGACGTGTGTGTGTGGGCCCGAGCGTGTGCGTGTGTGTGTGTGTGTGTGCGTGTGGGCCCGTGTGCGTACTGGGGATAAGACAGTGATAGATGTTCATTTGGATCCCACATCTCTGATACACTGTGGAGTCACTCTGACATGCATGTGTTTGAGAGCCCCCCACCACTTCATAAGGTGTGTACGTTTAGATTCACACTCTGAGGGGCCACCCACACATCCATGCAGACTGGAACTGTAAATGACAAGTGTGTGTAACAGCATCATCGTGCACTAAAATAACTCTCTGTCTCTCTCTTACACACGCTCACACACTCACACCGACTGGAGTCCCCAGTGGAAGATTACTGAGGAAGTACACTATGATTCACATATTTCTCAGGGGCCAAATGTGTGTAGCTACAACCCAATCTCCCTCTAGACACTGTAACAGCCTTGTGATGGGGTCATTTTATAGCATAAATACCCCCACCATCCCACAGGCCTGTCACAATGGATGATGTCACCCACAGTTTCTGTCCAATGAGCTCCAAAAACACCCGTCATCCTGACACTGAGGACCACCCAGAGCCATGGCTTTCTGACTAGAATGAGATCAATATTTGAACAAGGCCTCAAGACAGCAGGAAATAATACAATTCTCCCCAAATAATTACATAATCCATTTAAAGAAATACAGAAAAAAGGTTTCGTTCCAGTGTGTATATAGACATACCAATCTCACAAACCACCCAACATAAACACATAGACTATAACAAAGACAAAGTTGATCATAGTAGTCAGATAAGCCAGCTAGTCATCCAGCACAGGTCGCATTAAGTTGGTGCCTACCATGATGCGGTGCCGATGTTTCTTGGCTTTCCGAACGTTGTTGATAAACCGCCGGCCCATCTTTTTGGCATACCAAACGGACACAAACATCCTGTTCGAGTGCTGGACACTGTGGCGCCGTTCAGGGGAACCTAACAAACAGCGCTCACCTCCCAAAATGATGGACGAGCCGGGTGAGTGGGTGGAAGTGAGAGAGAGGTGCGCTCAAGGGGCGTTTCCTCCCATAAAATATGACAAATGAATTAACGGCATGGTAATCAGCAAGTGGACGAGGTCCATGTCTATCACATGCCAATATCGATTTTCCGGACAGTAGCGTAATGTCCCTAGACCATCCGAGAATAATTGTCATTAACAAAAAATGTGTTATGTATAAAAGCTATCGTAAAGTAGACTAGCATGCATTTTCAACTCATGCAAAACAATCGTATAAAAAAATTCCAATACCACTTATATGAAGCATTGGGCAGAAGTCGACGGGCTAAAAGGCTGATAAACGCTTTGAAATCCCGGTGTGCCACAGTCCGGTTTCAGCACGAAAATAGCGTGGGTCTGGAGTACAGGACGCCGTTCCTTCTGCTAAGTAATCCAAGTCTGGAATAAGCAGTTTGAGGAATTCCCTTAACGCGTCGGCTTGCCAATGAAAGTAGAAGCTATAGAAACTGTCGATTCTATTCGATGATAATCACACTACATAACTAATGGCTCGAGCAACCTTCTGCATATGAATCGACTGAAAATATAATAACCCGAACCTAGCCGTTTAAGATATGGTTGTACTAGCCTACTTATTTGCCGTCCACGTCATATAGGTTAAGCAGCTGACATTCTCCTAAGGTAAGCACAATAAACTAGGCCGAAACACGCTGCAACAGTGCTTACTGTCCTCATTCTGAAGCGGTATTCTCCCTACAAGTTCTATTCTGTGCTTCTACCGGCTGTTGTCGCTGAGCGTATTCCCTGTCTCTGCTCTCGTGAACGCTTCTCAGAGAGATGCGCAGCTCGTGTTGCTGCGACTGCTGCGCGCCCCTCCCATTGCTTGGCTTTAGGAGAAAGTTTCACGGCAATTACTGAAGGCTCGGGCTTCTCTACGATGGAGGGGGCGCGAGGAGGGGTGCAAGGTACTAAACTCTGACAGAATATAAATTGGGCTGCCTACAAGATTCTCTCAATCTGGAAATTAAATAGGATCTAGCCGTACACGCTATATATCACCCTATGTTCATTTGAATCTATAAGCACCTCTGTTTCGCTCACGCTTAGGTTGAGCAAATTCAAACCGCCTTTCCAAGTATTACGCTGTGCGTTCCCAGTGCTGTGTGTAGTAGGCCTACGCGCTTGTAATGCAAATCAGATGCGCATTTTCCCCCCAGTTAGACACATCCATGTAGGCTATACTGTAGACACGCAGCAGTCCACTGTGCCAGGCCTCTCTGGCAGGCAGCCATCTCCCCGACACCAGCCTCAGTCAGTCTGCGCTGAAACAGCTCCGGGCTCACAGAAGTGGGACTCTGGTCCACGCTGAAGCACAAGCGGATCTGGGAACGTGTCTGCTACTTTGTTTGTCATTCACTCTGTCGCTCATTTGTCGTTTGCGTTCTGTTTGTGTCCCTCCCTCCTCTGCCCCGCAGTAAGGCAGCTGATGAAGTCAGCACCACGGAGAGCGACAAGGAGAGACAGAACGAAAGGGAGGAGAGAAAGAGAGGGGGGGAGAGAGAGAGAGGGAGAAAGAGAGAGGACGGGGGGAGGAGAGAGGAGAGAGGGAGAAAGAGAGGGGGGGGGGAGGAGAGAGGGGGGTGGGAGGGAGAGAGAGAGGGGCGGTGGGAGAGAGAGAGGAAGGGAGGGAGAAAGAGAGGGGGGGTGGGAGAGAGAGGGACAGAGGGAGAAAGAGAGGGGAGGGGAGAGAGAGGGACAGAGGGAGAAAGAGAGGGGATGGGGAGAGAGAGAGGGAGAAAGAGAGGGGTGGGAGGAGGAGATGGAGAGAGGGAGAAAGAGAGGGGGTGGGAGAGAGTGGGAGAGAGAGAGAGAGGGAGAAAGAGAGGGGGTGGGGAGAGAGAGGGACAGAGGGAGAAAGAGAGGGGATGGGAGAGAGAGAGGGAGAAAGAGAGGGGGTGGGAGAGAGAGGGACAGAGGGAGAAAGAGAGGGGGGTGGGATAGAGAGAGAGGGGGTGGGAGAGAGAGAGAGGGAGAAAGAGAGGCATACAGAGGAACATACAGAGAAACATACAGAGAGAGCAAGAGACATAGAGCCTGAGACGAGCGAGAGAGGGAGAGGGGAGGACGTGGGGTGTGCTGCCAGGGGGTAGAGATGCAGGCGGACAGCAGGATAATACTCTTCGGATTATTGCTGTTTCTCTGTTTATTGTGTTGCTGGTCCCTGGTGGCAAACAACAATTGAAACTTAGAGGAGGAGAGAACTCAAAATCTCTACATTGTGTCCGACTCTCCCCTCTCTCTCTCTCTTCTCTATCCCTCTCTCCTCCTACACACACACTGAATTCTGTTGGGACATGCAAAGCTGACAGTCTCATCTTGGTAAATAAGATTCTCTCTCTGTCTCCCTCGCCCTACTGGCCCTCTCTACCTCATTTCCTCTCCGTCACCATCACGGGGCCCCAGTCAAGCCGTCCTCCCACTCTCCGCTTCCTCTGCAACCCCCTCTCTCCACCACCTAGTCTTAACAACACGCTCCTCTTCTGGAACGCGCCCCCCATCCCACCTCTCCACCCCCACTTTCCCAAAAGACCCGGGCAGCTACTGCACAGTAATTACACTGGAGCTGCAGGGACGTTTTAAACATTTATTAAAGAAAAGTAAGAAAGAAGACGCAGAAGAGAAAATGAAGATACAAGCACCGATAGCCTGTAGAGAGAGAGAGGGGGGAGGAGAGGGGGAGGGAGAGGGGGAGACACAGGGGAGGAAGCGGGATGGAGGCCAAACCCAGGACAAAACGCTAATTGAATCCCGGCATGACGCGAGCGACCGTTTGGGTTCACGCGACCGCTCTTCAAACTTCACAGTTAATCTGTGAGGTCAACAGACCGGAACCCTCCGAGCACACATGGAGGAAGAGAGGGAGAGGAGAAGTGAGGGGGGATGAGGAGAGGGCTAAAAAGTAGATGCACCCTGACATGCAGGGCAGGCAGAGGATAGGACCCAGAACGTCGAGGCCACGCTGAGGGTGGAGAGATTGGTTGGCAGCAGCTCGTGAACAGAGCTGTGAACAGAGCCAGGCCAGAGATAGAGGGGGG
>CAEFZP010001917.1:0-21143 GCA_903064625.1 Mallotus villosus | reverse complement strand
CCCCCATCTCCCTCTCTCTCACTCTTCCCCTCACTCTCCCCCATATCCTCTATCCTGCCCCCTCCCCCCCCCCGATATCCCTCTATCTCTCTCTTCCCCCTCCACCCCATCTCCCTCTATCTCTCTCTTCCCCCATCTCTCTATCTCTGTCTTCCTCCCATCTGTCTCTCTCTCTCTCCCTATTTCCATTCTTTCGTGTCTCTCCTGTCGGTTCAATTTGACCTTATCTTATAGATTTGGTGTCCTGCTTGTTTTTGTCTGCTTGTTGTTCAGAAGTGAAAAACGAAAGGTGACAAAGACGTACCAACATCTGAGAGCCGGGAATTTTAAGAAGTCCTTTTTCCGTACGCCACAGGATCCACCAATCACTCTCGGGCCCTGGCCCTTTGTGTTCCTGACCTCTTACCTCCTCCCCAGTTTTATCGCGACCATCAGGAACGGTCCTGTCAGCGACCAAAGAGGGGGGGTGGTGGGGGTGGGGTGATGTGTACACGGTGCCAGTTTCGAACGGGACCCAGGAAGAGTTCTCGTTCGTGGAACCGAGGACGTTGCTCGCAGTACTTTCTCCTACTTTGGTACCAAAACGACATAGAGCATCTCAGTCTAGTTCTAGCACCAGGAGCAACACTCCAAACGTCCCACATGCAACGCATCACTCGGAAAGCTCCACAACGGTTACCAATCATCCACTAATGGTTTCCTGTTCCGTGTGTCGACACTTTACGTTCTCACAGCTTGTGTACGCACTGCCCGTGCCTAAATGTCCCACAAACCCACAATACGCCAATATATGGAACTGAAGTTCGAGCCAAGCCCACACCGAACATGACTGCTCATCTGGTGCAGCTCAGTGCACAGTAAGGCATCTCCATCATCATCATCATCAACAGTCCGATCAGTCAGTCCGTCATCCAGCCATCATATCCAGTCCGCCGCCCCTCAGTTCGAAAAACCTCCATTCCATTTTCTTTTGACTCGCAAAGAAACACACACATGTCTTCAGTCATTCAGCATCTGTGCCATGATGGCAACAGACCTGTCAGTCACGATATGACAGGTCTGATGCCAGGGACAGTGTCGTTTGCTTAATCCAGACTATGAACTCTTATTCAGTCCAACGCAACATACTGTACCATACATGTCTCTCTATCTCTCTCGCCTCTATCTCTCTGTGTTCTGTCTCTGTCGTCTCTGTCTCTGTCTCGTGTCTCTCTCTGTCTCTATCTCTGTCTCTCTCTCTTTCTCTTTCGCTTGCTCTCTCCAACCAGAAACATTCTCTTCTTCCACATACAGAGTGTGACCTCACGTTCAACTGTTGGTCCGATCAGACCGCGTTTATTTCCGTCGTCCAGATAGCCTCTGTCCTATCCAGAACAGCTTGTATTTCCTGTCCGGAAAGGGTGAAAAAATGAAGGGCCCTCTTGTCCTATCAGAAAGACAGCTGTTCATTTCACTTGTCCTCCTGATACTGCTTCCCCAGCATGGAGGCTCTGTCTGAAGCTGTATGTTCAGTCGTGTGTGTTTTTCTGTTGACAACTTATTTTTTACGAAGAATGGTGTTAAGAGAGTCAGAGAGAGACAAGAGAAAGTTAGAGAGAGAGAAGGAGAGAATAGAGAGAGAGATAGAGAGAGAGATAGAGAGAGAGATAGAGAGAGTAGCGAAGCGAGAGAAAAAGTCGAGAGAGAGAGATATAGTTTATGGGCTCTAATAATGTTTTCGATGATGTTTATGGGTTCTCCTAATTCTTTCGCTGTCAGGACCACGTTTCTAAGCCCTGTAACGACACCGGAGAGAAACCCCGCCTGAGCGCTGAGAGAGAGAGAGAGAGAGAGAGAGAGAGAGAGAGAGAGACAGACAGACAGACAGAGAGATCGAGAGAAGAGAGAGAGAGTAGAGAGAGAGAGAGAGACAGAGAGACCGATATAGAGAGCGAGTGTACAGAGAGAGACAGAGCGAGAGAGAGAGAGAGATAGATAGAGAGAGAGAGAGAGAGAGAGAGAGTAGATCTAGATATTATATAGAGACATATACATAGGATAGGAGAGTGCAGCAGAGAGAAGATCAGATGATAGATATAGATACCTATAGATATCGATAGATATACTAGATATTGAGTATATAGATAGACATAGATGAGAGAGTGATTTGGGGTCCATGCGTGGGTGATATATTTCCCACAGGAGCCATAAGACAAGAGAGGAGGGGGGTTAGTGTGAGGACCCCTTCCTACATGGACTGATGTTATAGAAGACAGGCAGTGTGTGTTAAACACACTCCTCACTGCCTTCAGGCATGGATCCCTAACACACACACACACACACACACACAGTGTGTTCCAGTTTCATCCTACGTCTTCCATGTTAACATTTTAATAATCAACACTACCATCTCCACGAAAGAAAACATCTGAATTCACATTTGGAAGAATTAACCCTCCCAAGACATATGATATCATCTCTGCAATCTCTCCCTCCCTCTCCCCTCCCTACCTCCCATCCCTCCCTCCCTCCTCTATCCCCTCCCTCCCTCCCTCCCTCCCTCCCTCCCCCCCTCCCTCTCCACTCCTCCAGGTAACACAGCCCTGTTCCTGGGGTTTGTTCAACCTCTAGTGTGGGAGTAAATCACCTTCTAATAAAGCTCTGGCTATCTGCCCCGGCTATCTGCCCCATCTCAGTGTAATTTAGAACCGGGCTAAGTGTTGCCCCTGGCTGCATACATACACCACACCTGAAGAGAGAGAGAAGGGGCTTTGATCACATTCCTCTGTCCAAGATTATGCAAATCAGCAGGGAGAAATGTTGGAAGGGAGAGAGAGAGGAAGAGGGAAGGAGAGAGGGAGGGGCAGGGAGGGAGAGAGAGAGGAAGAGGGAAAGAGAGACGAGAGAGACGGAGAGAGAGGAGTGAGGGAGGGAGGGAGGGAGTTGGGGAGAGTGGGCGGGTAGGTAATGAGGGCAAAGAGAAAAGGAGGGAGTGTTCAGAGAGAGAAAGGACTGGAGGCAGGGAGGGAGGGTCTGCAAATCAAACAGTGATCAGTTCCCTGTCTCAAGCATGGAATGTTCCAGTGTGTGTGTGTGTGTGTGTGGTGTGTGTGTGTGTGTGTGTGGTGTGTGTGTGTGTGTGTGTGTGTGCACCTGCTGGCGGCAGGATTGCGTGTGTGTGGTGTGTGTTGGGGGGGCTGACAAGTTCTACCAAGCAGGGCAGGAATTCCACCTGGGGAGAGGGGGGGGAGAGGGTGGCAGGTTGGGAGAGGGGGAGAGGCACGGTGGGTGGGAGGGAGGGAGGGGGGGAGAGGGGGTGGATGAGGGGGAGAAAGCGAACGAGAGAGAGGTGAGTGTCTGGAGGATTGTGTGCATTTGCACACGCTTACACTCATCCTTCACTGAGGGGGTTTAGGGGAGGCTTCTAGAGCCTGACAGATACTGGTCTAGTGTGTGTGTGGGGGGGGGGTTAACTCCCTTTACACACACACACACACACAACACACACAGAAGCTGACTTCAGTATTACAACCAGACATACATCAAATGATGTTTTAGTAAGAGTGGTATTCATCCAAGCGTGAGTACTGAAGACATCTCTTGGTCTTCTGGAAACTTCTAAGGACAGTGGAAGGTTTGCAGAGATCCCAAACACAAGGAACCACATCTTTAGACCTCTTTCTTCCTCTCTCTCTCTCTCTCTCTCTCTCTCTCTCTGTCTCTCTCTCTCTGTGTCTGTCTCTCTCTGTCTGTCTCTCTCTCTCTTAATATTTCCATCCCTTTCTGTCCTTCATCTTCATTAACAAATCCATGCCGCAATCATTGGATGCTATAATGATGTTATGATATGGTATACTATTGGATACTTAAGGTGCCCTTGATTCGTGTCACCCAGTAGGTGCACACTACTGGAAGGGTTGCAGAAGTTACAGATGGTGAGTCAAATCAAACTCAGAAGGGGAAATGGTTATCTTATCTAACCTCAGTCCACGCTCCAGCACCTCTTAGTCAGATACGCACCAGACCAGCCCTGCTATCTGTTTACTTAGGTTAACCACAGAAACCTCCAACCACACACACATCCACACAAACTCACATCCACGCACACACACACACACGCACACACAACAAACAAATAAAAAAGCTGTTCCTCTCTCTCTCTCTTATACACACACACACACTCTGAACTGGACCACTGCCAGACAATAACAGGCTGTCACAACGTCGTCGTCGTGGTGACGCTGGCCGAACGGTTCAGCGGACCACCTCGCCGATGACGTCATCGATGACGAGGTATCAGCTGTTCAGGTCAGGTTCATACATTGATATATCGGGAGTCAGATGGCTGAGTGGTTAGGAAATCAGGCTACTAATCAGAAGGTTGCCGGTTCAATTCCCAGCTGTACAGAAATGACATTGTGTCCTTGGGCAAGGCACTTCACCCTACTTGCCCTGTGGGAATTTTCCTGTACTTACTGTAAGTCACTCTGGATAAGAGCATCTGCTAAATGACCAAATGTACACCAACATGATCTACTGTGCAGCTTAACCCACAAGAGCCACTCTTTCAATCATCTTTTATGACATCAACTTCAGGCAGCTTCTCTGTTTCAACCTGACCCCTGACCCCATCAGTCACTGTCCACGTGTCAAAAACTGCCACTATTCTATTCAAATACCTGACATTCCTATGGCTTCTCCTGAGATGCTAAGAATCTGATTTACAAATATTAAAGATATAAAATTAGATGATAAAACAACTGTGTAATACCACATAGATTTAGTGTCAGAGGAACGCGTATTACTAGTTAAACCTACTGAATGTAAAAGCATGTTAAGAATAAATGATAATTTAAATATTCATCCGAATGCAACATTAACACTAAGGCTTATGACATGCCTCGTGAATATTCATGAGGTGGGTGGAAACGTAAGTTAGTTATCAGTGAGCGGGCCCACTTGAATATTCCGCGGTGTCATTCACGAAACATGAAACAACTGTATGGCTTACAGTTGCATTTAGTATGAGCATTTAAAAATAAATAAAAAATATAGACTGGTATTTTGTTTATATAGCCTAAATAACGATTTTATCACTAAAAGTCACACAAAACACATAATAGCAAAGGATTAAAACAAATACTCTACATGTAGGCTACCCTACTGAGTTACATCTGGACGGAAGATTTAAGCAAATGTAGCCTACATCTGAATCACCATAAATAGAAGCATACGTTATAACGAAAGCTGTAGCCTAACGGTATCTTACTGTTTAAAAATTATTAATTGTTTCTATCCTGGATATAACCAATATCTAAACAAAGACAACGCAGCCTACAACGCGTCCTATAATTTAGGACTGAAAAAGACGGGTCGCAATGTTATAGCCTACTCGGTATACTCTCCGCTTGCTGTTGGCTAAAACGGTGCACGTCGACAGTTCGACCGGACATTAAACGGGACAATAAACTGTTTACAACAAATGCAATCTGTCCACAAGTTCGCACTGCAACGCGTAGAAAACATACAACTCGTGGTCAAAAAGGTATAGCGTTATAATTTATCTGAGCGCAGGAACTGAAGTATAGGTAAACACACAACACTTACCCCCTGTGTAGACTCAGACGCCAAGAGTACAAGCAATACACAAACCCTGTAGAGCGAAACAAACAGTTTAATATGCTACTTGCATTTAACATAAACGATTCAAGATATGATTATTCTATAGCATGAAGCACACGGCTTTTAAGTAACTCCAGTCAACCCGTTTGTAGAGAGCAGTAGGCTACAAGTATAAGCTAGGTGAAGAGGTAATTTTCGAAATAAATTAAACGCACCAGGTATTCATTTTGATCCGACTTGTTGGGAAACGCAGGTCGTTTTCCGCTACCTCGCGACGTTCTTCACTGGAAGCTGCTGCAAGTGACTTCAAACGCACTCATTGAAGAATTCAGAAGCGGTGCATCTACCCGGTGAAACACGAAGAGACAAGACGAAAGAGTGAGAGAGAGAAAGAGAGAGAGGGAGAGGGGTAGAGAGAGAGAAAGAAAGTACTCAAATTAAAGTATTCAAAGACAACTAATACAACCAACATTTACTTTCATAAAAACGCGTAAATATTACAGTGTAGTTCGGCGATTCGAGCGGTAAAGCATTGCAGGGTTTAACTCACCAAAGTTGGGTTGTGAAAACTATCTCCCCTAACCCGACTTGATTCACGCACCGCAAGTACTTGGCAGAGCACGAGACTGTAGAGAAGGGGTGGGATCAGCCACCTGTCAATCAAAGCGCAGTGGCACTTGCTCGCTCTCTTTAAGCGCACCAGATAAAACAGAGAACCTTTTAGAGACTTGAACACTCTTTTGATATCTTCTGATATCTTCAACTCCTTTTTTTGTGTGGCGGTAGCTTATAGTTAAAATAAAACGAAAATACAAAATACAAAAGAATAGTATACTACTATAGTATCAGACTTGCGTCGTGATGTCGGATTTACTGCATTCAGTGACAGGCTGCAAGCCTATTTAATGTTTTGTCATCAATGTTAATCAACAATTAAACATTTATTATAGCATAATATATGAAACAATAATTTGATTTAGGCATATCCATTCTTATAAACATAAAATGGACACACACCGCTTAAACATATACATTTTAATCAACTAGGCCTACATTAATGGTAGGCTAAATAATTGGTTGGTTGATTTTAGAAACGTTTTGGACCTTTGAAACGTGTCAGTGAATGAATAGTTGACCTTAATAATATGTAAGGTATGCAACATGTTTGGACTGCATTGACAAATGCCACACAGGCCAAAAGGTTTAATGTCAAAACTTACTTGAAGTTAAAACGTTTCTTGTAACCTGAGGCATTAAAAAAGAGGGCCCCACCACCGTTGAAGTATCAATCCGCCCCATAAGTTATCTCCCGCTGGCGGTGTTCTTTCTGTAACGGGCTACTTGCTCCTTAAAAAGACGTGTTATTTGAACTTAGATGGCAGTTATATCCTAACAAAATACGTGTATTCAATATTTTAGCTAACTTACGATTTTTTGGGAAGTTGAACGTGGACTTTTTGGAGCAAGTGTCGGAACTGAGCCGTGCGCTGAAAGTAGTCCCCAGAAGTAGATCCGGCTAGCAGGTTTGCAAGTCGATAGAGAAAAAAGTTTCTCTGAGCAACAGAAGGGAACGGTCCTAGTACTGGACGGCTTGGAGCCCTCGCAAGAATCTGTCTGTAACTTTCTAGAAAACTCCCCAAACAGTTCTAGCAAAGTTAGCAGAAGAATATGACAATACGCCTGAGTGTTTCAGTAGATTTTGTCGTTGCTAAGCCAGCGGAATCTTTAAAAAAATGAATAAGAACTTGAAGAATCTGCGGAGCCTCGCGGCGGGTTTGGTGGTCATAGCACTGTGCGTCGCGGTACAGGAGTCAGAGTCAGCGGTAAGTGCGAATCTTTTTCTAACAGCTAACAGTAATTTTGTCCAAGAATAAAAACTTTTAAAACAACCTCATGTTGCTCAGTCCGAACCGGGTCGCTGCTCGACTGCATCTAGTTTGCATTTAGTGTATTAATATAGAGAACTTTGTAGCAAGTGCAGTCTGCGTTGCCGGTCTAATAACACGTTATCGTGTTCTACCGACTCCCGAAGGTGAAGCGTAATTGCAATTGATGACGTTATTGCACATTTATAACAAAGGGGGTTTGATTCATTTTTGTTTAGCAAATTTAAGAGCAAGCAACTGAAGCTCAAGTTAAACGGTTTGTGCGCACCCGCTTACGGTTGAGTTCTAAAAGGCTACGGGGATGGTGGCTGTCGTGCGCATCACATTTTTCAGAGAAGTGTTCTGCACGGGAGGACTTGTAGAAACACGCCGGTACTCCCGTTTTTTCCAACTTTCCTTTTTTCTTGCCGTTATGGTCATTGAAAAAAAGCATGTGCCGAATTCGCGGAGTAGGCTATCCCTAATAGCCTAGTGTTTACAACATGTGATCGTCTGACTAGGTATCAACACATTTCATTTTTGGAAGGCCTAAATGTTATGTTTGCCTTTTCGGCCATGCGGAAGCTTAAATTCATATAATTCTCGTCAAATATGTTACTGTTTTGTGCTTCGAAAAAGTAATAACTGTTGAAGCGCATCACGAAGTTGATGTCCAAAGGTTGGTGTGAATGTTTTACCCTAAACCGCTTTCTTTTCAGGGACATCACGTGTTTAATATATGCTGTAAAACCACAATGCAGCTCAGATTTAAATTAAAAGATTGTGAGATGATGACTAATGTTATCATGCCATTGCCGTAAACACTATTTTATCCAATAGCAAACTTCCCTAAATGAATCTTCTGCAACTGATTGTATTACAAAAGTCATACAATTCTCAGTTGGTACCAGTGTTGATCAGTTGAAAAACTAGATAATTGGCATAGTTAAAAATAAATAACAAAAAGGTTTTGACAAGCTTTTTTAATCTTTTGTTGTTGTCAATTATCGATAAATAACAGATGAGTTCAATATCGATATTTATTAACCCTTTCCAAAGGGATGCACTGTTGAATTTCATATCACATTTGATCTCTTGTCATCGATTCAAATTCATGACTCATCGATGACACTTTTGATAAACACAACAAAGTCAATATCACGAAGGCAGACATCTAAAGAAAAAATCTCTTCTCTATCTATCTCTCTCTATCTCTCCCTCTCTCTCTCCCGCTCCCTCCCTCTCTCTCTCTCTATCTTCCTCCATTATCTCTCTCTCTTCCCCTGCTTTTACAAGAGGCTACGCTGGGCTAGACAAGTTTACATTTCTGTGTCAGCCAGCTGTAATCACACGATAACACACATTTCTCTCTCAGGGTCGAGCCACCTGCACAGTTGAGGGGCAGTTTTTATGGGCGTATGTGAAGCCCTCTGTGACATGCTTGCGTGTAAAAAGGGCTATACAAATACATTTTGATTTGATTTGATTTGATTTGACCTGCACAGTCTCTGTCTGGCAAAACCCCGGCTGGACGCGCTAACATCCACCAGCGCATATTCATGTTTCAGGCCTCATGCATATTCATGAGCGGCGATCATGGCCACGCCCACTAATGTCCACGCCCCCACTGGTCTCCCGCCCGGCATGGCTCGGGAGGGGACCGTGTGTGTCACGGCAGACTCCTCTCAGATAGAAATATAGCCTGTAGAACATGCCTGCCGTGTGACATGGGTGCGGGCTCCAGTTCTATGTCGTCCTATGTCTATCTGCGTCATGTCGTGTGGTCACCTGACCTGGACTCACGAGACCCCAGGTGACAGGCGCGCGGGCGGGGGGGGCGGGGGGGGTGGGGGGGGGCGACAGCACTGACACGCGGGGCACATACAGCTCACCTGGTCGCTCTAGCCAGGTGTCTGGATAGGCAGGCTGGGTACCCACAGCTGGTCTCTCTCTCTCACTCTCACTCTCGTCTCTTGCTCTCTCTCACTCTCCTGGTCGTCATGGTTTCCAGGGGGTTCCTACCAGGGAAGGAATGATGGACTTCCCTGCTCTGTAATTGGCTCCTGGAGGGTTCCGCTGTCCTCTCTGGAATGTAACCCGTATGGGCTCCTCCCACTCTCTCGGCCCCGTGGAGAAGGTGTGGTGGAGAGGGAGGAGAGGAGGAAGGAGAGAGGAGAGAGGAAGGGCGGTGAGGGGCAGAGGAGAAGGAGAGGGAGGGCAGGATGGAGAGAGGAGAGAGGACGGGGAGGGTGAGAGGAGAGAGGAGAGGCGAGGGAAGGGACGGAGAGAGAGAGAGAGGGGGGAGGGTAGAGAAGGAGATGAGGCAGTGAAGAGAGCAGAGGCGCAGGAGGAAGGACAGGTAGAGAGGGAAGGGAGGAGGGAGGAGAGAGGAAGAGGGAGGGGAGAGAGGAGAGAGTGAGGGAGGAGAGAGGAGAGAGGAGAGGGGAGACGGAGAGAAGGGAGAGTGAGAGATGAGCAAGAAGGAGGAGGAGAGAGGACTGGGGGAGTGGAGTAGAGAAGGAGAGGGCAGGGAAGAGGAGAGGACGAGTAGGAGTGGGAAGTGTAGAGAAGAGAAGGGAGCAGGGAGAGAGGGAGGAGAGAGGACTGGGGAGTTTAGAGAAGGAGGAGAGAGGGCAGGGAGGAGGGAGGACTGGGGGAGGGAGTAGAGAAGGAGAGGAGAGAGGAGGAGAGAGGAGAGGATGGAGAGAGGAGAAGCTGCGTGAGGAGAAGGAAAAGTTATGAGAGACTTGAAGAAGTGAAGTGAAGCAGGGAAGAGAGAGACTGTCAACCCACCAAAGAACACAGGAGAGTAGAGAGAGAGAGAGAGAGGAGAGAGAGAGAGCGAGACAAAGAGGATAGAAATAGAGATTCAGAGATAAGAGTGAGAGAGAGGACGAGAGAGTGGGAAGCGGGGGAGAGTGAGAGAGACAGAGAGAAGGATGAAAAGGTCTTGACATCTCCTCCTGTCGGCCATATTGTTTCCCTCTGGAAAGGTGGATGAGCAAGAAGAGGGTCTGCTCTCTCTATATCGCCCACTCCCCTTTGTCCTCTTCTCCTTCTGGCACACGTCCTTTCTCTTACTCCATCCCTCTCTTTCTCCCTCCCTCATCCTCCATCACCCCTCCTCTGCTGTTGGAATTCCCGTTGTGACTTTTCCCAAACGGCGTCTCTCTCCTGCGCCCCTAGTGGAGACGACTGCAAACACGCTGACCTGGATCTGTCTCAGCACGCAAAACGAATCTCCTCAGGATTCCAACAATTGGATTAACCCAGTGCTAGCTCCTCCCCCTCTGCTCATGCACACACACACACACACACACAACACACACACACAACACACACACACACACACACACACACACAACACACCACACAGAGGGGTATACAACTGTTATCTGACCCAGACACACACACACAAACAGGACAACACATCCCAGACCCTTTCAAAGTCTTTACAAAACGAAGTGTGTGTGCGTGGGGTGTTTAGAAAGCTGCTCTCGCGTTCCTTGCACCGCTGACTGTGAAAGCAGCCCACTCCCCCATCCAGCCCCCCTCCTCCCCCCTCCTCTCCCCCCTCCTGCAGGTGAGATAAAGGTGGGAATTACCTGCTGTCCAGGAGAGAAGGGGGAGGAGGGAGGAGAGAGAACAGACCTAGACGAAAGGGTGAAGATGATGACATTGAAGAAGAACCAGGGAGAGAAACAGAAAGAAGGGGGGAAGAGAGATAGAGTAAGGAAGAGAGAGATGAGAGAGAGATGAGAGAGAGAGAAGGAAAGAGAGAGAGAGAGAGGGAAAGGACAGGAGAGAGAGCGATAGATGAGAGAGAGAGAGAGTGGAAGGCAGAGATGAGAGATGAGCGAGAGGAGAGAGAGAGAGAGGGAAAGAGAGATAGAGAGGGAAGGAGCGTTTAGAGGAAGGAGAGGGGAGGGGGACGATAAGGGAAAAGGGAAGACTCTTATCAAGCGGTGTTTCATCTGTCTGGTTGTTTATGGCTACAGACGTACATTCTCTCTCATGCACGCACGCAGGCAAGCCCCTCCCCCCAACACACACACCTGCACACGCTAGGTAACCCCTCTCATCAGATCACCCTAGCCCACAGAGTGAGGTCTCTCTCAGTATGTGTGTGCCGGTGTGGTGATGCCTGTGTGTGTGTGTGTGTGTGGTATGCCTGTGTGTGTGTGTCGTCTGAGAGGGTATGCAGGTTCTCGTATGATGGTTCTATAAAAGACCCTCACATGCATCAACACACAGACACACACCACACACACTCTCTCTCTCTCTCTCTCTCTCTCAAACACACAGACAGACACACACACACACCACACTCTCTCTCTCTCTCTCTCTCTCTCTCTCAAACACACAGACAGACACACACACACACTCTCTCCTTCTCTCTTCTCACACACAGACACACACACACAATCTCTCTCAAACACAGACACACACACTCTCTCACACACACACAGACATACACACCAGAAGACCACACACTCTCTCTCACACACACAACACTCACCACACGTGCACACGCAATCAGGCACGCTCACAATCACGTACACACACATAGCTAGACACACACATGGCCATGTGTGACTGTTTGAGTGTGTGTGTGTGTGTGGAGGTCATCCAGTGGATAATTGCATAGCGGTGTGAATGAGGGGGAAATGTGCTTATTAGGCTAAACGGGAGAATGACCCTCAACAAACCACCGTGTTTATACAGCTAATTACTCCTCCTTCACCATCATCCACTTGTCCTCCCTCTTTCTACACCCCCCCCGTCTTTGATCTCTTCATGACCTGGCCTCATTCACTCCATCCAACTCTTCTTCTTCGAACTTTTCTTTGCAATTTTCTTCAATTTCTTCTTCTCTCCTTTCTGTATTTCTCTCTCTCTTTTTCTTTCTGTGTCTTTTTTCTCTGAACCCTTCGCGGCCCCCCACCCCGCTTTGTACACACACACAAACACCACTGTACACACAAACCCACGCTTTGTACACACACACACACACACACACGCTTTGTACTGAAGTGGAAGATAAACACGTGTGTTTGTAAGTTAGTTCCTTATTTACTCAGCATCGCAGTGTTTAGTCTAAGCTTTCAAGGTCACACACACACTCTGTCACACACACACTCTGAATGCTGGAAGTCTCAGAATCTAAGATGGATTCTAGAAGGTTTGGGTGACTGGAAGTGAGTTTGTTAAAATAAAACAAATGTTCCGATCGCATCAATATCCCTATTTTCTTTCCATCCATCTCAACATACTTACCCCTCCCTCCATCCCTCCATCCCTCCAGCCCTCCCCCCTCCCTCACTCCCTCCCCCCTCCCTCCTTCCCTCCCTCCCTCCTTCCCTCCCTCTCTCCTTCCCTCCCTCCCTCCTTCCCCTCCCTCTCTCCTTCCCTCTCTTTCTGTATCAGAGTCCTTAAAGAGACTTCTCTCCTCTCTCCCTCCATAGAAGCACTTCACTTCCTGTTCCCACGCCGTCCTGATTGGTCTCCTGTAATCTGTGGGGTCAGGGTCAGGGGTCAGGGGGTCAGGGTCAGGTTATCGGTGGGTCCTCTGACCTCACCCTAAAAGAGTAGGATCAGAAACCTCTTATGGTTTGGCTAGATTAGGATAGATTATGGGAGATTATTCGGGTCCCTAAAGCAGGCCATTACCTGGGGATGCTGGGACCCTCCCCTTACCCCCCTCCCCCCCCTCCCCTTACCCCCCCCCTTACACCCCCCGCACACCCCTTACCCTAACAGCACCGCAAGGACAGATGACCCAAGACGTTAAAAGAAGAAATAAAGAGAGAAAGGAGTTCCTAAAAAGTACTTTCCCTCAATCTACTTTTTCTTCCCTCCCACTCCTCCCTCATAGCTCTTCCTGCCGCTGGTGTGTGTGTGTGTGCGTGTGCGTCTGTGTGTGTGTGCATCTGTGTGTGTGTGTGTGCGTCTGTGTGTGTGTGCATCTGTGTGTGTGTGTGCGTGTGCGTCTGTGTGTGTGTGCATCTGTGTGTGTGTGTGTGTGCGTCTGTGTGTGTGTTCTTTGACGACCACAAAGCAGTTTCTAACAAACAGCAGTGAGCTAGCACTGTGCAACCCACCTATACACACTGTCCTCCCTCCTTCCTTCCCTCCCCCCTCCCTCCCTCCCTCCCCTCCTTCCCTCCACCCCTCCCTTTTTCCTGTCCTCTCTTGTTCTCCTTTTCGGAAGAACCGTCATACTGACGTCCGTCCCAACAAACCACAACTGCTGTTCTTGGATGTGTGAGAATGTTCTAGAGAGTAGGTGGAGGGAGGAGTGGGAGAGGTTAAGGGGAGAGGGGGAGAAAGGGAGTGTTAGTGATGGGGAGAGGAGAGAGGTGGGAGATGGAGAGTTTGAGAGGGGGAGAGACAGAGAGAGAGACAGAGAGAGAAAGGAGGAGTTTGTGAGTGTCCTTGATCTAGATGTCTGGTGTCCTGCATCCCTCTCTCCATGTCTACCTACTGTATCTACCTCCAGTATCTCACATAGCTGTCTGAGGAAGGGAGAGGCAGAGAGAGGGAGAGAGGGGGGGGGGCGGAAAGATGAGAGAGGTGGGGAGATGGAGAGAGAGGGAGAGATAGGGGGCGGAAAGATGGAGAGAGCGAGAGAGAGGGGGGGGAGAAAGTTGGAGAGAGAGAGTGTGTGTTAAAGGTGATATGCCTGTTTGTCTTAGGGTGGGAAGAGTCTCCCCTTCCATCTCTATCTCTGTCTCCCTCTCTCTCTCTCTCTCTCTCTCTCTCTCTGTGTCTCCCCTCTCTCTCTCTCTGTGTCTCCCTCTCTCTCTCTGTCTCTCTCTCTCCTCTCTCCCTCTCTCTCCCTCTGTGTCTCCCTCTCCTCTCTCTGTCTCCCTCTCTCTCCCCTCTCTCTCTGTCTCTCCCTCTCTCCCCTCCCTCCCTCTCCTCTCTCTGTTCTTCCTCTCTCTCCCTCTCCCTCTCCCTCTCCTCTCTCCTCTCCCTCTCTCTCTCTCCCTTTCTACTCTTGGTCTGCTCTCTCTTCCTCTTCCATCTGTTTCATCTATCTCATAGATGGAGGAAATGTGGATCCCCAGAAGACTCCTGCATCTGCACTGTGTGTGTGTGTTTGTGTGTGGTGTGTGTGTGGTGTGTGTGTGTCTTTATGTCTGTGTGTGTGTGTGTCTTTATGTCTGTGTGTGTGTACGTGTGTGTGTGTGTGTGTGTACAACCTTACCACCCTTTACTTCGGACTGTTTGCTGTTGAAAGGAAGAGAAGGGAGAAAAACAGAGAAAAAAGAGAGAGAGACAGAGACATAGAGAGAGAGAGAGAGAGAGAGAGAGAGATGGAGAGAGAGAGAGAGAGAGAGAGAGTTCGGGGGGTCTGATTTTCCCACACATGGTAAGAGGCTTGTGCTCATTATTTCAGACTGTGAATCACTTGTAATGTTTTAAAGATAGAATCACTTTATCCAATGCCACACACACACACACACAGAGATGCACACACACACACACACACATGCACACACACACACACCACGCACACACACACACACACACACACACACAGAGATGCACACACACACACACATATGTAGATACACCACACACACCACACCACCACACACACACACACACACACACAGAGATGCGCACACACACACACACATATGTAGATACAACACACACACACACACACACTAGAGTCTAACCCAGAAGCTCAGCATTCTGTAGAAGGAACTTATAAAGCAGTTATGGAGGTGATGTGTTATGGCGATAATATAATCCTACCATGGTCCTAGATTAACCACATACCAGCACAGGAGATTAGAGAGGCAGGACCCCTCACACACACACACACACACACACACACACACACACACACACCACACACACACACACACACACACACACACACACACTCACACACTCACACACACACACACACACCTGAGAACAGTGGCATACCCACATGCAGTTCTTCAGTCTATGAGAAGTGAAGGTGTCTGATGAGCTGCGTCGTGTGTGTGTGTGTGTGTTTGTGTTGTGTGTGTGTGTGGTGTGTGTGAGTGTGTGTGTGTGTGTGTGAGTGTGTGTGTGTGTCGAGGTGGTACTGCAGGTCAGCCTGACATTTTTCACATTTCTTGAGCTAACAGAGGGAGGAGAGAGCCATGCACAGGTCCGCCTTTGTGTGTGTGTGTGTGTGTTGTGTGTGTGTGTGTGTGTGTGTGTGTGTGTGTGTGTGTGTGTGTGTGTGCGTGTGTGTGACACAGTAGGAGAGATAGAGAGGTCGCTGTTGCTAAACGGCTGATATCTCGGCTTGAAAGTTTGGCTTGAAACAACCTGTGTGTGTGTTGGTGGTTTGTGTTTGTGGTGCGTTGTCTTGTGGTGTGTGTGTGTTTTGTGTTTTTTTTGTGTCTGTGGTTTGTTTTGTTGATTGGTGTGTCTTTTTGTTGTGTGTGTGGTGTCTGTGTGTCTGTGTGTCTGTGTGTGTGGTTTGTGTGTTTGTGTGTGTCTGTGGTCTTTGTCTGTTGTGTGTGTTGTTGTTTTGTGTGTGTGTCTTTGTCTGTGTGTGTGTGTCTGTGTGTGTGTGTGTCTGTGTCTGTGTGTGTCTTGTGTGTGTGTGTGTGTGTGTGTGTGTCTGTGTGTGTGTGTGTGTGGGTGTGTGGTTTGTGTGTGGTGTGTGGTGTGAGGACTGGCGTAATGCGTTGCTTTCTTTCTGTTCTCCGCCCCTGTCCTACACTATTATACTCCATCTCCGTAAACTCAAAATGATGATATTAAGAGAGATTTAGAGAGAGAGGGGGGGGGTGGATATAGATTAGATGGGTTTAGGTGGTCATTTTTAGTTAGTTTATCGAGTTTTTTGACTTTGTTACGAAAGTTTTCTGTTTTTCTCTTTAATTTCTATCGTCTGTAATATACTGAAACATCTATCTTATCTACTGTAGATCTCCTCTCTTTCTTTATGCTCGTAGTGATGTTCTCTATGTCATCTTTGTCCTTGCGTTATCTGATATGCTCAAGTGTCGTATAAAGATTCTGCTATCTACTGGTCTTTTGTTTGTATGCCAGTGTATGTTTGTATGTACATCATGACGATACATAATGCGCCAGATCGTGTGTTCTCTCTCTTCTGCGTTTCTCTCTCTTCTCTCCCTCTAAGTTTTTCTTTTTCCTCTGGTTCTGCCTTCTTCTTACGTTTTACACTTCTAATTCTGTTTCTCTCCGACCATTTCGTCTCTCCGCCGGTCTCCCCTGCCCTCCCGCCGGACAGGCGAGCCAGACCTTAGAAAGTTAGATGGGAGTGCTGGGTCCCGGCCACGGCCAGTCGGTCTGTTCTCTCTCGCTCTCTCTCGTCTCCGCTCATCTTTTGTCTACGCGTTTCTTCTCGCTTCTCTTTTTTTTCGCTCGCTCTCTCTCTCTCTCTGCTTCTCTCTTCTCTCTCTCTCTGTCAGTTTTCTGCCTCTTCTCTCTCTCTCTCCCTCTTCTCTCTCATCTCTCTCTCTCTTTTTCTTCTCCTCGTTCTCTCTTCTCGCTCGCCGAGATTGGGTGGGGAAAGGAGAGGGAGAGGCGACATTGAATCCTATCCAGGCCTTTTCCATCGCTCCCGCTCTTCTCTTCATGTCTCTCCTCTCATTTTCGTCTCTCTTCTACACAGTCTGTTTTCTCCCCACCTAAAAACGAGGCAAACATTTAGACAGCTATGGGGCTGTGTGAGGCCCCCTGCCTCTGCCCACCCGTCACGTCACCCCGTCCCTCACCTCGATGCAGGATCAGAAGCGGTGTCAACCTGACCTGACACGACTAGGAAGTCCTGACTGCCATAATCACTGTGTGTGTTGTGAATACGGTGGAGTCGGGCCCTCCATAAGCATGTGCAAGGCCTTCACTTCTTCTTCCAAAGTTCACAATAAACGCGCGCCTTTCTTTATATGAAACGTTAATTGTGACAAGCAGAGAAATTCTCATCTATTCGTTAGCTGGTCTAGACCAATTTTTCATTTCAGGTGTGTGTGCGTCTGTGTGTGTGTCTTGTGTGTGTGTGTCTGTGTGTTGGTGTGTGCTGTGTGTGTGTCTGTGTGTGTACCATGTCGTTGATCGTGTGTTGTGTGTGTGTGTTTGTGTGTGTGTGTGTGTGTGTGTGTCAGGCAGACATGGTAGGTGTTCTAGTTCCAACATGCCCTGTATCAGAAATCTGATTCAGAGTCAAGACACCAAAGAGGAACCTCCCTCCCCCATCTCGCCCTCCATCTCTCCCTCCCATCTCTCCCTCCCTCCCATCCCCCATCCCTCCCTCCCCCATCTCTCCCTCCCTCCCCATCCCTCCCCATCTCTCCCCCCATCCTCCCCATCTCTCCCCCCATCTCCCTCCCTCCCCCATCCCTCCCTCCCCCATCTCTCTCTCTCCCTCTCTCTCTCTCTCTCTCCCTCTCACGCCTCCTCTCCTCTCTCCCTCCCTCCCTCACCTCCCACCTTTTCAAGCACACCCTCACAGTACTGATGTAGTCTTCAGGCAGAAACGTCCTGCATGTCTAAGATCAAAACCCAGCCAATCGGTTGTTATGGTTAAGTGGGTAAAAACAACAAGAGATGATCTGACCTCAGATCACTTGTTGTGGTTTGGCAGCTTCCTCGACCTTCTTCTCTGAGCTCTCCTGTGGAAGCCACTGCGGGGGATGCTGCTCACCACTGCCACCCTGTGGCTGTGCTGTGTCACTGCAGACAGCAGCTGCAGGCCAGATTGGACCATCTCTACTGCATGAGAGAAAGAGAGAGAGAGAGAGAGCACATGGGAGAGTGGAGAACATAGAGAGCGGGAGAGGAGAGGGGCATGTCCCTAACCTGCCTGGGGCTGGGCTCACCTCCTTTGGAGAAAGAAAGTCAGGAAGAATGAAAGAGAATCTTGAACGTCTCAGACATACCCTGCAGTATCAAAGTTCTAGAACACTCTTCTTTCTCATTTGGGAGTTCCAGAGGAATCATAGGCGGTTCCGGCCTCCATAATTCTAGAACGGGTTTATCCAAGCCCTGTCTGTCGACATGACAACCACCTGCTGTTGCAGGAAAGGATATGTTTTCACCTTTAGTGTCCCAAGATCAACGTGGCCTGTCAGAGTGGTCTGTGTTTGTTAGTGTGAGTGTGTCAGAGTGTGTCAGAGTGTGTGTGTGAGTGTGTGAGTGTGCCCTTGCTGATGTCTGGGGTCAACAGATGCTTGCTCCTTCATCCCCAGGGGATTCCAACCATACAACCAGCTGGACTCACTTAGTGGATGTTGCTGTGTTTGGGCCAGTGAGCGGGTGTGTTGAAGGGACAATGTGTGTCCATGCTTCTTTCTGGAAGCTGTAAGACTGCCCTGTCAGCACTGCCCTCCTCCTTCCTAACACACACACACACAGCACACACACACACACACACACAGCACACACACAGCACACACACACCCACACACACCACAGCACACACACAGCACACACACACACACACAGTACACACAGTACACACACACACCCAGCACACACCACACCACACAGCACACCACACACACACACACACCACAACACACACCACACACACCCACAGCACACACACAGCACACACACACACACACACACACACATACACACACAGCACACACACACAGCACACACACACACACACACACAAACCACACAGCACACCACACACACACACACACACAGCCACACACACCACACACACACACACACACACAGTCACACCACACACACACAGCACCACACACACAGCACACACAACACATCACACACACACACACCACACATCACCCACAAACCACATCACACACAGCACACACACACATCACACACATCACCACACCACACACACACACACCACACAGTACACACACACCACACACACACACACACAGCAAACACAGCACACACAGCACACACCACACCCACCACACACAACACACCACACACACAGCACACACAACCACCACACACACACACACCACACACAGTACACACACACACACCACACAGACACCGCACACCAACACACACACACCAGCCACAGCACACACACAGCACACACACGTTTGTTTACCCCCGCCCCCCTTTAACAGAAGATGGAGGAATGGAGTTAACAAGAGTCCAGAAGGAAACAGTTTTCCACCTGTCCTTGTACAGCAGATGATTCATGTAGCAGTAGTGGAGCTCTGTTTCTTGTATAGCACATGATTCATGTAGCAGTAGTGGAGTTCTGTTCTTGTATAGCACATGATTCATGTAGCAGTAGTGGACTGTTCTGGAACATGGAGACAGACAGGACGTAGGAATGGTTCCATAGTGACCAAATGTGGGGTAAAGGGTGTTTCAGTACAGTGTGTCAGTACTCCATGTTGGCCAGTGTTCTCACTACAGTCTCTGGCTTTCTCCGAAGATTTAAGAGTGTGTGGGCGGTGTGTGTGTGCGCGGTGTGTACGTGTGTGTGTGAGGTGTGTGAGGCGTGTGTGTTATGTGTGTGTAATCCCTCACGGCGTTTCCAGAACCCCGTTTTTTTTCCACAGGTATAACTTTACCATGTGTTCTGTTGATCACATGACACTCACAGGAGTAGACAGAGTTGTGTGTGCGTGTGGGCGTGCGTGTGTGCGTGTGTGTGTTTTTAAGTCGTATACTGACACCCATGTAACGGAGGATTGACCAACTAGGATTACAGCTAAGCTTCAAGGCACACACATGCTCTTAGCGAGACTTAACTGTTAGTTGGGATCTGACAAATTATATAGATATAGCGCCTAGACTGGTCTGGAATCAGATTGTGTTCAAACTATCCTCAAAACCAAGTCCATCAACCAGACGGTGTGTGAGTGTGTATGTGAGAATGTGTGCGGTTTGTGAGAATGTGTGTATGGTGTGGTGTGTATGTGAGACGTGTATGTGAGATGTGTGTATTGAGAATGTGTGTGTGTGTGTATGTGAGAACGTGTGCGTGTGTGTATGTGAGAATGTGTGCGTGCGAGAACGTGTGCGTGTGTGTATGTGAGAATGTGTGCGTGTGTGTATGTGTGAGTGTGTATGTGAGCATGGTGTATGTGAGACTGTGTGTGTGTGTGTATTGAGATGTGTGCGGTGTGTCTGTGTGAGTGTGTATGTGAGAATGTGTGTGTGTGTGTATGTGTGGTGTGTATGTGAGCATGTTGAGTGTGTATGTGAGACATGGTGCTAGGTGTGTCTGTGTGAGTGTGTTGTGCGAATGTGTGCGTGTGTATGTGAGCATGTGTGCTCGGTGTGATGTGTGAGTGTGTATGTGAGATGTGTGAGTGTGTATGTGAGAATGTGTGTGTGTGTGCTTACCTTGTCCAGGTCATTCCTTACCAAAACATCTCTTAGTCATGACCGAGTGGATCTTTTTCTTCTTCTGGGATATGTTGAGATCTGCAGCTGTCACGTCAGACAGGAGGCCAGAGGGCGAGAGACGAAGGAGAGAGGGAAGAGAACGGGACAATGGAGAGAGATGGAGAATTGGAGTGAGATAGTTGATTGAAAGCTCGAGGGTTTAATTTAGCATGTCAGAGCAAGGAAACCTCAACACTAACATCAACAAACACACACACACATATCCGCAGTCTGAGTGTTGGTGTGTGTTTGGAATGTGTGTGTGTGCATGTAAGGTGTGTGTGTGTGTGGTGATATTATATGAGGTAGGAT
>CAEFZP010001916.1:167500-397536 GCA_903064625.1 Mallotus villosus | reverse complement strand
AGCGACGGGCACGCTTGCACCTGCGAGTCAGACACATCGTCCCCGAGCGGCCGGTGGTCGAGGAGCCCGGCGGTCCCGGCGGCAGCGTGAGCTGCAAACGCAAGATCACGGTGTACCGGAACGGCCAGCTGCTGATCGAGAACCTGGGGGAGGCGGGGAAGCAGGAGCTGCTGCAGGGCCAGAACGGAGAGCCCGGCAGCACCGCGGAGGTGGAGCTCACGGACTGCAACAGCTCCAGCCCTTCACCCAGCCCCTCGGCCAGCCCTCCGGGGCCCCCGCCCGAGAGCGGGGGGGCAGGCGGAGCCGGGGCAGAACCAGAGGCAGGGGTCACACCGACCATGGCGTGCCCGATCAGACGCGGAGGCGCCGACGGAAGCCCAAGCGCACGGTGGTGATCGATTGCGAGAGGAAGATCACTTCCTGTAAGGGCACGCACGCGGACGTGGCGCTGTTTTTCGTGCACGGCGTCGGCGGCTCTCTGGACATCTGGGGCAGCCAGCTGGACTTTTTTTCGCAGCTCGGCTACGAGGTCGTCGCCCCGGACCTGGTGGGTCACGGGTCGAGCTCGGCGCCGCAGATTGCGGCGGCGTTCACCTTCTACGCTTTGGCCGAGGACATGAGGGTAATCTTCAAGAGATACGCGCGGAAGAGGAATATTCTCATTGGACACTCTTATGGGTGAGTCGTCGACAAATAGCTTTCACCTCACTTCCTTGGGATGAAGCAAGCATGTCATTTGATACTGGGAATTACACTGAGTTCATCATCTGCTCTGAGGTAAGAACAGTTCCACAGGAACTGTGTTCCTGAGGGACAGGAGGAAGCATCACTGTCTGTCCCTGTCCCTGTGTGTCCATCCAGGGTGTCCTTCTGCACCTTCCTGGCCCACGAGTACCCCGAGCAGGTCCACAAGGTGGTGATGATCAACGGGGGGGGGCCCCACGGCCCTGGAGCCCAGCCTCTGCTCCATCTTCAACCTGCCCACCTGCGTGCTGCACTGCCTCTCCCCCTGCCTGGCCTGGAGCTTCCTAAAGTAAGCTGTGTGGGTGTGTGTGAGTGTGTAGGTGTGTGTCAGTGTGTGTGTGTGAGTGTGTGTGTGTGTGCATGCAGGCGTTTATGCACGTGGTTGTGTGTGCGTGCGGGCAGGTGTTAATGCACATGGTGTTTGAGCGGGTGGGGACATGCAGGCATTGATGCACGTGTGCGTGTGTGTGTGTACGTGTGTGTGCGTGTGTGTGCATATTCCTGCGTGTGATCTCGCCGCCTCACGTGCCTCGCCTCTCTCTCTCTCGTCCTCCCCAGGGCGGGGTTCGCCCACCAGGGCGCCAAGGAGAAGCAGCTTCTGAAGGAGAACAACGCCTTCAGCGTGTCCTCGTTCGTCCTGCGGGCCATGATGAGCGGCCAGTACTGGCCGGAGGGCGACGAGGTGTACCACGCGGAGCTGACCGTGCCCACGCTGCTGGTGCACGGCATGCACGACAAGTTCGTCCCCGTGGAGGAGGACCAACGCATGGCGGAGGTGAGTGGTCTGTCTTGTCCGACTAGTTGTCTGTCTGTCTGTCTGTCTGTCTGTCTGTCTGTCTGTTTGTCTGTCCGTCTGTCTGTCTATCTCCATCTCTATATATATACACCCACCTTGTTTGTCCCCTCTCCCAGATCCTGCTTCTGGCCTTCCTGAAGATCATCGATGACGGCAGCCACATGGTGATGATGGAGTGTCCGGAGACAGTCAACACCCTGCTCCACGAGTTCTTCCTCTGGGAGCCGGACGTGAGGCCCAGGCCGCGGCCGGAGACAGCCAAGGCCCGGCCTGAAACGGCCAAGGCCCTCTCGGACCCGGGCAGGGCGGGGACGGCCCCGTCTCGACCCCAGACTGCCAGCAACGGGCAGACCCAGAGGACTTCGGAGGGCAAGAAGAAGTAAACTCAGATTGACCTGGATGTAACCCTGTCTAAGCTGAGATGACTAGCAGGGTGTACTGTTCACAGAGACGGTTGTGCGAAGCATAGTCTCGTCAGACTCTAAAAACTGGTCTGAGCCAGTTGGGACCGGTTTTTCAAACCGGTTTCTGCTCACGTTGGCGTATGAGGAGCTGGAAGCCAAAACGTGTTGTCTGACGGGGCTTGGGTCGGGTCCAGGTCTCAGGACCCAAGCAGAAGGGCAGGACCAGGGGGTGGTACCGGTGGGCTGCCCTCACCAGGTGCCCTTCTCCAGGGACAGGCCTTTGTTTGTGGGTTGGTGTAGGACCGAGGACTGGGAACACAGAGAGGTGCTATCACTCTGCTGCAGCCTAGGCTGATCCCGGTCACAGAGTGACCTTGTGACGTTGGTGAGGTCCGTGCTGCCCTATCCTGATGTGGCCTGCCGGTGAAGCAGGATTACTGAGGTGGATGTGTGTATGTGTATGTGTGTGTGTGTGTGTGAAGTCACAGTAGGGGAAGTAGATCATGTGATTTCGCTGACCACTCAGACCAAGGCTTTTCCAATCAGTCAGTCAGCTAAGACACTATAGATTGTATCAATTGAATTGATAAAACGAATCAGTGTGAATGTACCAAATCTGTCTATCATGAGCTAGGTACGTGTGAGGAGTATTTGAAAGCCGACCAACACAGATTAAGTCTTTGAGCACATCTCTAAAGCACATTTATCAACATCAAGAATGCTCTGAGGACTGTCTGATCTCTGTATCAAGGCGTATTGTGATGGCGTTTAGAGACGACTACATTGATATACAACAAGATATATTTTAAAATCAGTGCCGCTGCCTGTGATAAGAAGCAGTCTTCCTATAGTACGACGAGCTCTGCTTGCTGAAGCGACAAAAACGCGATAAGGAGACGGACGTGGTTTGGACTGATGAAGAAGATGCACTCGGTCACTTTAGACACCTCGCGTTTTGAATTCTCCGAATTTTTGTAGTCTGAATATATTTTTAATACAAATGCAACCTAACCTTGATAGTGACTATAGTATTCAAATAAAACTGATCTAATTCAACATGATTGTGCCCTGTGTAGATTATCAGTATCCCGTTTGTACACTTGAGTGTCTTAGCTAGTTACTGTTTGCTTTTGATATTTGATTGAAGATATTGACAGTTATTTCAGTTCCACTAATAAGGTATTTTTTTGAAATCAGGAACTTGTGCAGCTTGTAGGTTGGTTTAGGAGCAACTGTTGAGTTTGCAGTCAGATACCGTGTCATGGGCGTATCTAGCCCTATTTTGGGGGGGCTGAAGCCTTTTTTTTTCTTCATATTTTAAATCTAAATTTGTTAATTTCTCTTCCTAAAACCCACTAGAGTACAGTATTTAAACTGATATTTTAATACATTTCTTCTGGGGGAACATGCCCCCAGACCCCCCTAATTTTGCTGGGTCACAGGACAAATGATAGGTTTTATCTAGGGGCTTAGCCCCCCCAAAAGTGGGAACCTAGATTCGCCCCTGGTCTCCTGTATTGTATATTTGTACAGAATAACCTATTGTAGAGACATCGTATAAGACCGTGTGGTTCAAAGCCAGCCAGTTAGACCAAACTGACTTAACAAACGTACATTCTTTAATAAGTTCACTTAATAAGGTCGAGTGTCCACAACTAAATTATCTAATTCACACGGCTGTATGTATTGTCAGTACTTAGAGGATATTGTGTCTCACAGCGGTTCGTTTGGTGTTAGTGCTACTTTCTCGATTTACAGTTTTAAGTGACAGCTCCATTGTGTTGCGCTCCAATACCCCCATCTAGTGGTTTAAAGTGAGAATTACACGTGCAGTTCTCCACTTTGCCTGAAAAAATACAAAAAAACATTTTGGAAGTTTAGGTACAATTAGGGTAACCCAACTTATAATTTAGTTTTCAAATTAAAACCTATATAAAACATGCACATTATACGTAAACAATGTATATAAATCTACAAACATAAGTACGTTTACATACATTCATCACATTCTTTTTTGGGGGTGAAAAAAATAATTCATACTCCCCGATTGGTAATTTTTTGGCAAAAACATCCATAGTAGCCCCTTTGCCAACACCCCTAGTGGTTATTTCATCCAAAACACACATACTAAGCCCTTTGGTAATTTCAGCCAAAAACATCATACTTACCCCTTTCGGGTTTTTTCCCATAAGATTCCCATTAAGCCTATTTAGTTTTGAAAGCACTGTGGTCTGATTGCCAATCAACACAAACGATGTGCCAGGTGTGGTTCACAAATGAGTGAGTGATTATGACAAAGTGTGACTGTCCACATGCAACTTTTGTGTAAAGTTGGCTAAATGGTTAGAGAGTATGACTACAGATCAGGAGGTTGGGGGTTCATATCCCCCTAGGTGCTTTTAGATGAAAGCTTTCAATTGAACATTGAATTTATGTCTTCAAGTGAATATTCATAAAGACATAATTAGATTCCGAGGGAAATTCAGCAAGGCGCTGGTGGCCTAGTGGATATGCATGGGATCTTGAGTCCTGACCCTCTGGTTCAAATCTGGCTTTAGGCAGTGTACCCCATGCTTAGTTTCTGGCATGCAAAACATGATAGTATCTCTTTAAGCAGAGCACTTTTTAAAAGATAAATACTACCTTCACATGCCAGAGATATGGGGTTCCAGTGGCCTAGTGGATAAGCATGCAGACAAGCAAATCCCAACGGCATGGGATCAAATCCACCCAAACCCTTGAACCCAGAGAAATCCTTTGACTGAGCTTGCTTTAAGGTCGTGGGCTGGTGTCGTGGGCTGCTGAGCTGGGTTCAGATGAAGCACAGGGCGTGGTGCCAATCAGACCCGTGAGCCCAGATCCCTGTAACCGCAGCACACTGTCCAGACTCCCCGACTGCCAGCAGGGATTTTCAACTGTCTTTGTAAGTACCCGACTGTCCCACCAGGAAAGACAGTTGGGGGAGAGGATCTCGGGAGCCGGGAAAATAAATTTACCTTTTATCAGTTTTATATATAAGTCTTTTTTTCCAAGTCCAAAAGCAACAATTTAGTTGTAGGAAGATCTTCAGCCAGATTTGAACACAAGTGTGAGGTCATAAAAGAGACCTTTTCTGCAAGGAAAGATCATTGCAGCCTTCCATGAGGTTTGAACCCACAACCCTTAACTCTCAGCGTACACATGCTTATCCACTGAGCCATCATGGACACAAGGAAACATGAACTCGTTGACAATACATCCTTAAGGTGAAGTGTGAGGTCATTAAAGAGACAGTTTCTGCAAGGAAAGACCAACGCAGCCTTCCATGGGATTTGAACCCAAGACCCTTAACGCTCATGGTACACATGCTTATCCACTGAGCCATCAGGGATAAAAAAATAAATAATAATACGGTAGGCCCTATTTGGATGCAATACAGTGACACAGAGTGACCGAAGGGCAGAGAATAAGTGCATGGATGACAGTCTGATGTTTGATGTTCCGATAAGGGCACAACTGGTTGATTCATTCTTTTTTGTTAATCGAAAAATAACTCCATCAACGTTCAAATAACTTAATAGCCTAAAGCCACCAACCACGATGCTCCTATATTTCTCCTATATATAAGTTTATCTTCTTCACCGTTGTTTTTGTTGCACTATCCATTTCTGATTAATTGATGGGCGTTTCAACAACCGGAATTGATGGGGTGTGGACAACGGGCTCGTTCACCTGCGCACAATCAATCACCAGTTTTTGAGTTTTCCAGTTTTCTCCATATGCATACTTTTACTGATTAATTCATTAAGTTTGATACAGTTCTTTGATGGGAACATGGCGAAAAACTAGCGAGTGTTCTTACAGGAACATTACATTTTCATTGCGATGGCACACTGACAAGCCATCGCTCATTTCGGTGTTTCTACTGCATCTAAGGATCGGAATTCGCGAGATATCATTCAAATAGCAAAGGTAATTTGCACTTGGTTGCTTATCACAATGTATGATCATGTTTTGGTTTCCAGCAATGTTTTGGGGGGCTATCTCGTTGTTTATGATCATTGACCTATGCACTTTTTGTAAAGCTCTCTCTTGGAAGTCGCTTTGGAAAAAAGCGTATGCTAAACGAATACATGTAAAATGTAAGAGCACCCACATGTGATGGCGATAATGAATCATTCTATGTTGATGGCGTAACATTGAAGAACATCGACACAATAGACTTGTAGGCCTATGCAATAGATGCAAATCTGTATTCTGCAGACAATGCAGCCTTGAACCACCTAGGCCTTTCCCCTCATTCTAAGCAGATTTCCCTCTACTCCTTCATGATTTCCTCTGTGGGCTTCTTGAGCCAACAATGTAGCCATTCTTGCATCAACATCGGTACTGCAGTTTTGTCCTCATATTTGAATGGTCTGGCTGGAAAGGGTTAAGATTTGAACTCTGCCTCCACAAAGTTAAAGCCCAGGTTATTTGTCTGTGTATACTAATCTGGTGTGTAGGCCTAGTATTAGGAAAATCGACACCCTCCTGGGCTGCTAAGAGATCTCTTGAGAGCATCATCATGTTCTTTTTCTGTCAGGGCCTGAATACAATCTGTGATTTAGATGCTGGGAGGGTCAAATATGCGGTTGATGTTGCGGTTGTCAAGAGTGGACACAATCAGTGGGTGTGTGAGAAAAATATCAAATGTAAGAGTGTGTACAATCTCTCTCACAGACACAGCAACCAAAACAACAGGCTGGCACCTTCAGAGCTCACTGCAGAATCCACACTGGAGAGAAGCCCTACAGATGTGACCTCTGTGACTATTCAGGTAAAACAAATGACCTTATGAAGAGGCATGCGTGTCCACAGTTGAAAAACCCCAAACCAGTGATGTCTGGGGCCAAGCTGTCCAAGCAGTCACCACTTGAGAGAATTTCTGGTGTTGGCAACCATTTTTGATGAGCTTTTCTCTAACTTCAAGGCTCATTAAGGGTTCAGATTCTAGCAGTCCAACATCTTCCGTTTAGACTGCGTTCTCTACAGAGGTTTTGTGTTTTCTTCCTAGAACCTATGCTGGGCCGATTGAGTAGCGTGAAGCTCTGGGCATGATCATTGAAATGAGCACGAGTTTCATTGCCTGGTCAATCTATTTTCAAAGATACTTTACAGTTTTTCGGAATCACTAAAACACTAAACCTCATTCTCTGAATGAAATGTTAAGTGGCCTAAACCCATTTGTCGAATCAGACACTCTTTTGGCAGGACTCTAAACACATTCTCATTCACTAAACATTTTGCACTGTGATGCACTTGTGCTTCAAAATGGTAAACACAGGCGGCAAACAGTAAACACAACTACAACACAGTTGTCATCTGTAAAACACAATTGTTCACACTTGTTTTGTAATGGTGGTTTGGGACAATGTTAACTTTTCAACGTGGTGTCCATATACGAGAATGGTTCAACATCAACCAGCAATTTTTACTGTAAATGTTTGCCTTCCACCGTACAGCCCTTTTCTCAACCCAATTGAAGAGTCAAAGATTTGGGTGATGTTAAGGTTGTCAAGAGTGGACACAATCAGTGGGTGTGTGTGAGAAAAATTTCAAATTTAAGAGTGTGTACAATCTCTCTCACAGACACAGCCACCAAAACAAAGAGTGTTGGCAACCATTTTTGATGAGCTTTTCTCTAACTTCAAGGCTCATTAAGGGTTCAGATTCTAGCAGTCCAACATCTTCCGTTTAGACTGCGTTCTCTACAGAGGTTTTGTGTTTTCTTCCTAGAACCTATGCTGGGTCGATTGAGTAGCGTGAAGCTCTGGTCATGATCATTGAAATGAGCACGAGTTTCATTGCCTGGTCAATCTATTTTCAAAGATACTTTACAGTTTTTCGGAATCACTAAAACACTAAACCTCATTCTCTGAATCGAATGTTCAGTGGCCTAAACCCATTTGTCGAATCAGACACTTTAGGCCGAACTCTAAACACATTCTCATTCACTAAAAACATTTTGACAGTTTTTCTCTGTGTGGCGGTGGAAGGTCTATGACCGAAACTCATATACCAGGGTAAATCTCCTGTAGATGGAGTGTTTTCAAGGCTGGATACAGCACACCAGAGGGTTTTTACCCCGTTCTTTGTTCTTTGTTGACGGTACTACTGTGAGTTGTGATGGTTACGGTAATATTTTCTTTATTGCTAAATGCATTTACTGTGAAGGCCTATACATAGATACATTTTTCTTACATTACAGTTCATTTAGCAGACGCTCCTATCCAGAGCGTCTCGCAGTAAGTACATGGACATTCCCCCGAGGGAAGTAGGGTGAAGTGCCTTGCCCAAGGACACAACGTCATTTTGCACGTTCACGTAAGTACATGCACTGGATGCTGTGTTGTCAATTTTTTGTGTTGTTTCTAATGATTGCTCCATAGTGTTTATATATTGATTTCCTATGTTTATGCTCTGAAAGCATTGTTTGATTTTGAGCACAGGTTAAAAAAGTAGAATGTATAAATAAAATAAAAACTAAAGTTAGCCTACTAAAGAGAAAAACAATATGTAAGATATCAAATAGATATAAATATAAAATTAAGCACACCCAATTAAAGTAGAGCAGAGCCGAGCCTGCATGTGTCTTAACTGTAGTGCTGTTTGTGGCTTGCTAGCGAGCGACGGTTATCTTCACTCATAACTGCAGGAACCGTTACCGTCGTGCCAAGCTCGAGCTCACATGACCCGGACGGAGCCGCTACAGGGTCGTCACCGTGGCTATGCCTAGCTAGTCAGCTAGTGTTACCTTTACATTTAGCACCACTGCCGAGCTGCAAATGACGAGCCAAGCTGCTATTTGTAAGTTACCATAATAGCACCACTGCCGAGCTGCAAATGACGAGCCAAGCTGCTATTCGTAACCATAATAGCACCACTGCCGAGCTGCAAATGACGAGCCGAGCTGCTATTTGTAACCATGGCTAGCAGGTCAGTCCACTTTGACTTGCTTGTTTTCGGCAAAGGCGCGTCATGCAGCCGTGCAAAGCCGAGCCAGAGTCGTGCCTCGCCAGTTTGTGACAGTGACCGTGGCTAGCTAGTGAGCTACTATTATCTTTTGCCTAAACTGTGCAACAGAACCAAATGCAATCAGAATCAGAATTTGTTTTTATTGCAATGTAAGTTTACACAAACAGAATTTACTGTGGCAGGAAGGTGCATACAATAAACATATACAGATGTTATTTTATTTATACATTCTACTTTTGAAATTAAGTCTTATACTAAAGAGCTTAACAATATGTAAAATATAAAATGTATATGAACATAACATTAAGCACACCCAATTAAAGTAGAATGGCGTAGCGCCACTCTGCTGTGGGTCGGCTCGAATGCTATTTTTAAGTATTAACATTGGAGTGAACTAGTGCTGCACAGTAAACCTGTACTAGTGAGACACACTTTCATAGCGTCAGTGTTCCTGTGCATTTATAGGAGACAATCACTGCAAAAGAGCTGCAGTTCCTGTGCAGACAGGAAAACCTAGCAGAACGCCATCTCTGTAGCACTCCATCCAGTCCAGAACCCGGGGTCCTGAAGTCTCAACATTTACGATACTCCAACGATGCGATGTTAATGTACCTCTCTGATCTAACGAGTCTGGCTACCTGTCGTGACCTCTCAGGTGGGCTTTGGCTGCGATGGAGAGCTGGAGAGATGGTTGTTCTGCTAGGTTCTCCTGTCTCTTTAGAGGAACTGCAGCTCTTTTGCAGTGATCGTTAAGGAGCCTATTGACGAATCATGGTCAGAATGATGTTGGCCCATGCTACACATGCATGTGTCCTTCAGGCAGCATGATCAACATACCATGCAGAGAATTATTTTGGGGCTGTTGTGCAATGATGGCGCAAACAACAGTTAGTGTAATATCCAAGTAAGGAACAGGTGAGTTCTCTGTTGTCGGACATAATATGGCATGACCACCTCCTACAAACCGACGCGTGTCATTGTCCTTCTATTGACTGCATAAGAAGGGTGCATAGTTCCTCAGGGGGACAACTCGGTGAAACAGGATCCCACAGTAAATCAAAGAAGGCAATAGAAATGACGATGCACTTATCAACTGCGGGAGCTCAATGTGTGCGCGTGTGTGTCACGTTCATCTGACAAAGATGTGAGGATGTCCAAAGAGTGATTCATTCAAAAGACCTGTCTTCATAAGCTGCCCAGTGTGGGACGAGACAAGGGGGGTTATCATGGCCAGCCGGATGGCATCTTCATTGCTGTAGAACAGAGCTGTAATTTTCTGGCGCCTGGCTGCCAAGCAAAGCACCTGCTCCCTGTTTTGTGTCTGAGTCATTCTGGGACAGGCCTCCTGAGCTTTGCATGGGGCTGGTTCAGGGGCGAGGGGTCAGGCGAGGGGGAGCGTTGCGTGAGCAGATGCAGCAGAGTTCAAATGCATCCAAAATGGGGGCAGCGAGAAGAGCTGACTCTGGTCTGGTTTAAAAAAACATTTCAAAACTGAGATGTTGAAAGTAGAGCCGGGATGAAGTTGTAGGGGTTTTGTGTGTCGTTTTGGAACACACTGAAAGAATGAATCGCATGCGACCGCATCAAATTGCATGTGTGCGCCAAAAACAACAATGTGACGCCTCTGGATTGCTTCATTTACCATTTGTCATTTGTGGAGACCAAAGGAGATAATTACAGTCCTTCTGTGCTGCGACAAGTCAATTCTGCCATCCAAGTGTGTTCCGTCAAACAGGGGGTCATTTCTTTTCCATTAATCAAAACAGTCACGAGCCAGTTCAAATTGCAGTCTGCTATACTCACACTTTTCAAGAGTCAGATCTCAAGGCAAGCCATTAAGTGTAACTTCACTCCAGATTCTTTTTTTCTTTCTCATAATGGTAAATCAGACCTGAGCAGTCTATGCTGGCCTATTGCCTTGGTACTATATCCTGTAAAAGTGAATGCTTTGAGCAGGAGTCCTGCATATTCACAGATGGAATAAATGCAATCATAAGAACATCTTATGTTAATATTCTTATTCTGTGACGTTCAACAACCAGCTATGTATTTACACGTTACACTGAAGGTCTGGACTCTACGAAAGTTAAATCTGTGAGGTAATCTTCAGGAGTCTCGATCGTCTCATTCACCTGCCACCTGCTTCCGTCTGGGCCCCAGTCAGGTAAGAAGACAAGGCCGTCATTCAGGATGGCTCTGCCAACGAATGCAGATCTATGCTGTTCTCTCACTCCGAACCATCACTCGGACTGATGTGATCAGCACTGACAACACATGCTGCATTTCCAAATCCTGTAGCTTCCAAAGAGAGAGTTGTGTTGTGGCTGTGACACAGGACACCTAGACCAAGACCTGGGCTCTGTTAATATCCTCTTTCCTCTGAGGGTGGATGAACGGTTGGATTCCTAACTCTGGGTTTAGCGCCAGACATCTTAACTGTAGACTGAGGGCCGGGTTACCAGCTGCTCCAGCGCCTCAACACACACACACACACAGACACCTATCTGCATGATTTTCTACCTCTTGCCACATTGGGTGCCAGAGGCTGTGACTGTGTGGGGGGGAAGTGCATACAAATCCAGCCATGGTTTAAGAGATTTTGGCAGGCTGCTGAATGCCAGTTACTAGTTCAACTGGTGCAGCAACAACTGCTCTGTGTCTGACTGGATTTGAATCTCATCAGCAACAGGTACCTTACAGCACTCCAGTCACGTGCTCCAATCACAGTACATGTACAAGGAGAGGTGCTTATCCCTCAATTCTGGTTCTCACAATTGCGTACTTCCTCACTTAGCGGATTGGGATGTCATAGGAAAAGAGCTGTGAGGAGAAAAGAGCTGGCGTTCGTAGTCCCAGGCTTAATACAAAGGTTTCCTTTTTTCTAACTTCAAGGCTCATTAAGGGTTCAGATTCTAGCAGTCCAACATCTACCGTTTAGATTGCATTGTCTACAGAGGTTTTGTTTTTTCTTCCTAGAACCTATGCTGGGTCGATTGAGTAGCGTGAAACTCTGGTCATGATCATTGAAATTAGCATCAGAATGATGTTGGCCCATGCTACACATGCATGTGTCCTTCAGGCAGCATGATCAACATACCAAGCAAAGCACCTGCTCCCTGTTTTGTGTCTGAGGCATTCTGGGACAGGCCTTCTGAGCTTTGCATGGGGCTGGTTCAGGGGCGAGGGGGAGCGTTGCGTGAGCAGATGCAGCAGAGTTCAAATGCATCCAAAATGGGGGTAGCGAGAAGAGCTGACTCTGGTCTGGTTTAAAAAAACATTTCAAAACGGGTTCTGAGATGTTGAAAGTAGAGCCGGGATGAAGTTGCAGGGGTTTTTGTGTGTCGTTTTGGAAAGGAGAGTTTACACTGAAAAAATGAATCGCATGCGACCGCATCAAATTGCATGTGTGCGCCAAAAACGACAATGTGACGCGTCTGGATTGCTTCATTTACCATTTGTCATTTGGGGAGACCAAAGGAGCTAATTACAGTCCTTCTGTGCTGCGACAAGTCAATTCTGCCATCCAAGTGTGTTCCGTCAAACAGGGGGTCATTTCTTTTCCATTAATCAAAACAGTCACGAGCCAGTTCAAATTGCAGTCTGCTATACTCACACTTTTCAAGAGTCAGATCTCAAGGCAAGCCATTGAGTGTAACTTCACTCCAGATTCTTTTTTTCTTTCTCATAATGGTAAATCAGACCTAAGCAGTCTATGCTGGCCTATTGCCTTGGTACTATATCCTGTAAAAGTGAATGCTATGAGCAGGAGTCCTGCATATTCACAGATGGAATAAATGCAATCATAAGAACATCTTATGTTAATATTCTTATTCTGTGACGTTCAACAACCAGCTATGTATTTACACGTTATACTGAAGGTCTGTACTCTACGAAAGTTAAATCTGTGAGGTAATCTTCAGGAGTCTGGATCGTCTCATTCACCTGCCACCTGCTTCCGTCTGGGCCCCAGTGTGTTTGTGTTTTCTTCCTAGAACCTATGCTCGGTTGATTGAGTAGCGTGAAGCTCTGGTCATGATCATTGAAATAAGCACAAGTTTCATTGCCTGGTCAATCTGTTTGCATAGATACATTATTTTTTCAGAAACGCTAAAACCCCATTCTCTGAATCAAATGTTCAGTGGCCTAAACCCATTTGTCAAATCAGACTCGCTTTTGGCAGGACTCTAAACACATTCTCATTCACTAAACATTTTGCACTGTGATGCACTTGTGCTTCAAAATGGTAAACACAGGCGGCAAACAGTAAACACAACTACAACACAGTTGTCATCTGTAAAACACAAGACTCAAAATAGTTCACACTTGTTTTGTAATGGTGGTTTGGGACAATGTTAACTTTGGACCTTTCTTTTTTTCCAATAACCTGTATAGAACATTTATTGGGGAAAAACTGGAGGCAGGGTTGTTAAGGGTCCATCCACCGCCTGTGTAGCGCAGGGCAGCCTGGGTCTGGTTTCAGTTCAGTCGGATCGCAACTGCTGTGCTCCTCGCAACGCCGTGATGAAACGTCATGAACTCTCATCCTGTGCCCACCCCCATTCCCTCCTTGTGTGCCCCCTCCCCACAGGGCGGACTCTGTGTACGAGGACATGAAGCAGAGGTACGGCCCCACAGGCTGCTACCTGCTCAAGGTGAACTCCCGCGGGGCCACGGCGGGGGCAGACGAGCAGATCCCCGACCCCTGGAGCCAGTACCTCCACAAGAGCAGCCTGCTCAGCCAGGTGAGGACCCCCCCCTGTCCCCCCCGCATGCCTCGGGAGATGCTCTCCCTCACCCACACTCCTCTCAGGGCTGAAGTGTTCGCTCCTCTCAGGGCTGGGAGAGAGTCATTTGGGTTTATTTAAAGTCCAAATGCTGTCTTGTGTGTCATTATAGTCAAGGTCTTTGGGAATCCATAGTTGAATAGTCTTCTGCAAGAAAGGGCAGCTTGCTTCGCTTGTTGCTCACTGATTCAATAATACAGCAATTTATTCTGCTTATATAACAGTGATCCGCCGAGACGTTGATTTCATGCGTGATAATCCAATGAGATGCGTTTTTTTAAATGTATTTATTTGTTTATTTGACAGGGACAATGCAGTTAAACATAGCTACAGAGCAAAGTTTGCAGCTGATGTGATGCACATAGAGTATATAGCAAGTGCTAATTTTCAACTCCCGTCCCTGTATGGGCCTTTCTACAATAGCACATAATAAAAACAATATGCAATTTTAAAAATACAGAATAGAAAAATACACATTCAGAACACACTCATTCTAAAAACTAATTTGAAAGGTACACAATGCAACTGTACTGATTGAAAACTCATTCACGCTCAGACATTTACAAATGGGTACAGTTTTGGTTTGCTTTCAGCCATGCCTTAAGCCTAGAGGTGAACATTTTAATCTCAGAAATTATCTTAATCTCTGTGGGCAGTGAGTTCTACAGTTAACAAGCCCTGTAAGAAAAGGCTGCCAAAAGATTTTCTGCGCTGTGGGATTTTACAGTTTTGGTTTATGGTGCCCCGCCTTGTCACTCTACCGCTATTTAGTCTCTGAATAAATGTGCTCAGGGGTTCAGGAGCAAATTTATTGGTACACTTAAATAACAATTTCAGAAAACATAAATCGCTGAAGCTCTCAAAACTTAATAAATTTAATTTCTTAAGAATGTGGCAGTAATGAAAGCGAATTGGTTTCCTATCCATAATTTTCATTGCTTGGTTATAAAATGAGGATTCGTCACTTTAACACACTGTTCCCTCCCCTGAAGAAATGAGGCAAACCAACCCACTGCCTCAGGGAGATGTTAAACAGTGACATTTTAGATAAAAGTAGGTGGTGACTGACCGTTTCAAAGGCTTTTTTTAAGATCGAGAAATACTGCTCCTACCACCTCACCCCTGTCCATGGACTTTAAGTTTTCAATGAAGCAGCAGTTTGCTATTTCGGTTGAGTGCCTTGATCTAAAACCAAACTGCTGTGGGTGGAGGAGCTGGTTGACCTCCAAGTGGTCAGTCAGCTGTATTGCTATGACCTTCTCCATCACTTTGGATAGTACGGGTAGAATTGATATTGGCCGGTAGTTGCACATAGAATCTTGACTTCCTGCTTTAAATATTGGCACAATCACTGCTTTTTTCCAGCTTGAGGGAAATATACCATTTCTTATGGACAAATTGACAAGGTGTGTAGAGGTTTAGCATGTACCATGTGTTTAGCATGTGTCATTAACCTCTTCTATACAAAAGGAATCAGCAGAAGGCATTAGGCATGGTTCATTCCCACCTACAATCTCTTTAAAATCTCTTGTCAATTCTTCTACTGATTGTACAAAATAAGTATTAAATCCGTTAGCCATAGTTGCACTCTTATTAGTCCTCTTGCCATTTACAATGAGTTCTCGAATTCCTTTAGCCTTGGTTGTTTTATTTGTTAGTGCATTTAAATGTTTCCAAAGGGAATTACTATTGCCTTTTGCATTGCCTATAAGATTAGTATAATATGAGGCTTGTGCTTTTCTCAATTCTTGTACCACTTTATTTCTTAAACCTTTGAAGGCTAAATGATCACTGTTAAGTTTTGAATGTTCTCGTGCAGGTTGACCCCACTGCAGACCGAGTTGTATAAACAGTTCCTGAGAAGAAGAAGACCTGCTACATCTACAGACTGCTCTCTGTGAGGACCACAGGACTGATTTACAGAGGGGACACACAGACACACTCTCCCCCTCCCTCTCTTGAGGAGAACTCAGAGTTGGTGCAGGGGTAAACCTGCTGATGGCTTTCCCCTCTCTCTCTGTCTCTCTGCAGACGGGGACGATCGAGGAGAAGATCCTGCAGAGGCAGGCCCACAAGAAGGCCCTGAGCAGCTGCGTGGTGGACGAGGAGCAGGACGTGGAGCGCCACTTCTCCCTGGGGGAGCTCCGGGAGCTGTTCTGCCTCAGCGGGGACACTGTCAGCGATACTCACGACATGGGAACACACCCGCGCGATGACACAGCGAAAACATCCGTCGAATTACTCACTCTCGAGAGAGTTGGGTGTTTCGCAACCGTAGGAAAGTCGGTTCTTTTTCCGTTAATGCAACCTTTTCCAGCATTTTGAAACTGTCATTTTTTTAATTGTTTCCCAGGTTCCGCTGCCGGCGCTGCGTGACCGGCAGGCAGGTGCGCCCTCCGGCCGACGCCACCGACTGCATGTGTGACCTGTCCCAGTGGCACCACTGCGCCGACAAGAGGGGACTGAGGGACCCCGTGCTCCAGGCCTCCTGGGACGCCGCCGTGTCCTTCGTGTTCCACCAGCGCTCTCACGAGGACCAGAGGGGCATCGTGTGACACACAGAAAGACCCGGCCTCGCGCCTAGGAGCTAGGGGAGGAGCCTATAGAGGCTGGAGTCACAGGCAGACTTGTCGCTCACGCTGGGTACTGAGAGCTCAGATTGTCGGACTGAATTTGCTGTCGGGGTGGGTGGGCTGGGCTTTGTGCTGTGACAGTCCTCTGGTGGAATGCCACCTTACGTGTATGTGCAGATTTTCATTTGATTTCTTTACTGTGTAAATATGAATATATATGTATACTGTATATATTGGTTATTTTCTATTGTAGGAAATACTTGTACCGCTTGTTTATCACGTCATTTGTAATTATTCTATGAATCTTCCCATTGGTAGCATGGTGAATGTCGATGAGACTTCTGTATGTTAAAGTCTAAGCACACACACACACACACGTCCACACTAGCCCGGGTAAATACAAGTATTAGAAATGAATATATATAATAAATTAAAATGTATACAAATAATAAAAACTACGTAAAAAACTTTAAAATATTTAAACGTAACGTAATTTTTAAAAATGTATTCAGATTTATTTAAATTTATTCTAATTAATTTAAATAATAAAAACGACGAAAAAAATACTTAGAAATATGGTTTGAAATATATAATTTATGTAAATGTATTTAAATTAATTAGAATTAATTTACATAAATCTAAATAAATCTAAATAAAATATTTTTCAAAAATGATTTAAAGTTTTTTTGGTCGTTTTTTGTCATTTTTGAAAAATATTTTATTTAGATTTATGTAGATTTATGTAAATTAATTCTAATTAATTTAAATACATTTACATAAATTATATATTTCAAACCATATTTCTAAGTATTTTTTTCGTCGTTTTTATTATTTAAATTAATTAGAATAAATTTAAATAAATCTAAATAATTTAAATAAATCTAAATAAATTTAAATAAAATATTTTCCAAAAACTATTTAAAGTTTTTCGTTTTTTTTTGTATTTAAATTAATTGGAATAAATTTAAATAAATCTAAATAAATTTAAATAAATTACTTTTCCCAAAAAATATTTTAGCGGTTTTTGTAGTTTTTTGTATTTAAATTAATTAGAATAAATTAGAATACATTTAAATAAATCTAAGTACATTTAAATACATGTATTTTTCAAAAAAATATTTTTGCGGTTTTTGTAGTTTTTAGTATTTAAATTAATTAGAATAAATTAGAATACATTTAAATAAATCGAAATACATTTAAATAAATTACTTTAAAAAATATTTTTTAGTTTTTTTTCTATTTAAATTAATTAGAATGAAGCTAAATAAATCTAAATAAATGTAAAGTATTTAAATTAATTTGAATAAATTAGAATACATTTAAATAAATCTAAATACATTTAAATAAATTACTTTAAAAAATATTTTTTAGTTTTTTTCCTATTTAAATTAATTAGAATGAAGCTAAATAAATGTAAATAAATTTAAATAAATAACGTAAAAAATATATGTGAATGTTTTTTTTCGTAATTCTTTTCTATAAAAATTAATTAGAATAAATTGCATAATTTTTGAAAAACAATAGAAAAAACATTTGTTAGTGATTAATGTATTAATTGATCTCTATCTTTGTATTTATTCATTCATGTATTCAATCATTCATTTATTTGTATTCAAATTCAGCAATTCTAATACATTACTGTGGATATTTCACCCTTTATTTAAAGATAATCAGTATGTAAACACATGGCACATTTGGGGAATTGCTTTAATCAGCATATACAACATATACATATACAATATATCACAACTGTCCAAAGTAATAGAAACAACTTCCTTTAACGTCAATGACCAGTAACTCTACACAATTACGTGTCTGACAGAGTGGTCTGCGTGTGTCCAAGGCCTGGTCCTGTAGCAGAGGGTCTCGATCCAGGGGGTTGCACATGAGGTCAAGGGTGAAGTGCTGAGGAGGACGGCTCGTCTCCAGCTCCCTCTCCAACTCCAGCAGCTCAGGTGGTTGGATGAAGTTCGAGCTTTCCAGGACAAAACAAGACAAGGCATGCTTTAGAAATTCCAAATGCTGAGGACTAGTTTAAGAACCATATCATGTGTTTACATTTTTTACCTGATGTCAAGTTCCGTCAACGTGCTTGGTAAGGCTCCAGTAAAGAGTTCCCCCAGGGCAGGCACATTCTTGGCTTGTTGGGAGGAAGAAAACAATTTAGGACCCAAACCATAGATTTAGATTTTCTTAAACACAACCAAAACCAAGGTTGATCAAATATATTACCGAGACGATTGTGAGACAGGTTAAGGGACCGGAGAGACGCAATTGTCTTCAGGGACGTCACCAGTTCCATCATGAATGCATCCTTCTTGCTGCATTTCTCAAGTAGCCGCCAGTCCTTGAATGACAGTTCTTACATTGTGGAGAAGGAGGACACTCGTGAATAAACTGGCAGTGGCTACACATCATTTAAGTCCATTTAACAGATGGATGAACCATTTACGGTCTTACCTTCCAACAGATAATAGAAAGATGGCACAGTGACAATCAGCCAGATTCATATCTTCAAGGTGCAACTTTTTTAGGCACTGATTTGACTCTGTGAAAGCAAACAACTACTTAAAAACGAAATATTCAACTAGTTACGTGAACCAAACTGAGAAATAAACCCCTTCAATAATATCAATTGGTATTGTATTTTATATAGTTGGAAAGCCTTATTTGTCACCTTTACAATGAGGTTTGTAGGGATCTTGCATTCGTGGAATGAGCAACACAGCTAACCGTGTGGGTAGCGGGCCAAAATAGTGAGGAGGAGGTGCCAAGCTGTTGTTACTGCTACTGAGGTCCCTAACAGTGTAAAATGAATAAAGTGTAAAAATGGCCAATATGTTTTGTTTTGTCCTTATTACTGTGGGAGAGTGCAATCATCCAATCCACCAAGCAACTCAAAACGAGAGTAATTACCAACAAAATAATATTGAATAGAGAAGAATATTTTTTGGGCCGCTACCCACACGGTTAGCTGTGTTGCTCATTCCACAAATGCACGATCCTTACAAGTTGTACCTTGTTGTAAACTAATCAGACTTTCCAACGATATAAAATACAATACCAATTGGTATTGTTGAAGGGGAGAAATAAGGAGTTTAGAACTGAATCCCTCATCGGAATACTCCGACACAACATTCTACTGAACCTTTCATACCTGTAGTAGTCTGGAGGAGCTTGTCGCGTGTGGCTTCTTGATAGACGCACGCTCAGATTGGTCTCCACTTGAGGTAATTTCACAGTCAGCTTTTCGAGAAGCAATTCTGTCAACGAGAAAAACAAATTGGCATCATGTTCAAAGTGAATCCTCACCCTCTCAACATGTCGTGCAAGTGTAGTAGTAGTAGTAGTAGTAGATACTTTATTATTACAGCACAGGTACAGAAGTATACAAGTGATAGCAACATAGCCTGTCGCATAGTTGTTACACTATGTGAAAGTGTGGCATTCCCCCCGTACATACATATACACAAACTGACAAGGGGTAGACAGTACGGGAAGACAAGTATCGAATTGGCAGGAGATAGCCTACCGAGGCAAGCCGTTACGGCGCCAACTAGAAAGTTACAGCATAACATGAGGAGAGGGGAGGAGAGAAAAAAGGCAACCCCCAGACAATGCTCCTAGAGGAGTACAGTCTGGGAACAGGCAAAAACAGTGTGGTGGTGGGGTGTCACCTGCTCGGATTTCCTGTTGGGGAGGCTGTTCCTGAAGGAATCTTTGGAACATTTCCATTGGATGGATCTCCATTGAGAAGGACCTGAGGTTGTGGCACGCGTCCAGTAGGACCCCCATGAGGGATGCGTCAGCCAGGTAGCCCACACTCAGCTCAATCAGGGAGCTGCTGGGCGTCTCCGACAGCTCCTTGAGAGACTCCGCCATGATCAACACATCCCTCCTCTGAAACACCTCTGTATATAATGAAGGATTAATGCAGCAACCGCACAGACACACACACACAGAGATTAGTGTATACAATGTTATATACGAGACTCACAGCGAGGTGAAGTTAGTTTCCTATTCTACATTCGACATTCGTCTCACATTCGAAAGATGCTACTTTGCAGCGTCAAGTTAGGGACCGGGTAAAAACTAAACCATACAATTAAGAAAATGTACGTGTTTCATTATATTTCTATGGATATAAAACCTCAAACTGTCACCAGATAATTCTAATAATGTCTGGTCTACTTCCACGATCTTTACTTTTTCAATAACCAGTTGCGGACCAGGGCGATACCAGGCGCAGCAGGGTCCACAGGAGGGCGATGCACTGGAGGGTCTTGCCCAGCCCCATTTCGTCGGCCATGATGCAGCCGTAGGAGTCTGGAAGGCGCTTCCCGGTCACACAGTCCCACAGGAACTTCACCTCCTGAACGACAAAGACATCTTGGATGAGCATCGGCGGCTAGTGGCGGAAAACGTTCAAATGTATGTTTGGAAGACAGGAAAGAAATGTCGGACCTCTATCTGATGGGGTCGGAGTACTTTTCCAAGTATTGGATCCACGACAACGTGGACCGGAAGTTTCTCTCTGCAAAGGGAGAGTGCGTTCAGTTTGGGGTCTTAACTACATGGTTACCGTTCGCATCAACATGACCATGCCAGTGGCTCTACAAAACCGTCAATACTCACATACGTATTGCTGTCCAAACACTCGGGCCGGTTGGTCAACTCCGTCAAAGGTTTTCTGAAGGGGGAGATGTAGCTCTCTCTACTTCCTTTGCTTTCTCCTTTTCTACGCCGTTTGGTCTGCGACAACATTGTAAGTTAGTGCTTGGCAGTCGTTATATATATATATATAAACTGTATTACAGGCTCAAGGCCCACATGGTAAAAAAACAAACAATACATGCAGACAATTCATTACATAGAAATATACAAGGAAAGGGTAAAAAAGGCACTCATGCCAGTGTTCCCAGATCTTAGATGTGTACTTGACAGAGCTACGGCCAGGGTCTGTCATCAGATCAATTATAACATTTGCAGAGCGGTCCAGCCGACGTAAAAGTTAGATTCCTCAACAAGGCCATGAAGGTGGTTAGACCCACATTACAGAACAGCTCACTGGCTGAAGCACTCCTGGGTTTCTTCAGGAGTATCCTAAGACAGTCATTATAGGCTACTTTCAATTTGCGCAAGCTCTCCTTCTTGTAGTTCACCCAGAGTGGGGCTGTATAGAGAGGGGGTGCAGTAAGCTCTAAACAAATTCATTTCAACTTTAAGTGTACAGTGGTGGAATTTTCGAACCAACATGTTAGCTTGGACATAGAGCAATCCCCTCTGTCTGAACATGTCGGCATCATCCTCCAGCGTGTCTGTAATAATGTGCCCTAAGTATTTGGTACTATTGGACACACCCAGAGTTTGCCCAGAAAGTTGAAAGGCAGGGAAATTAATATCCATGTCATCCTTAGTTCTACAGACCATTACCACGCTCTTCTTGGCATTATATTGAAACATCAAAATCAACCCCATAATTAGAGCAGATGTTAAGCAGCTGTTGAAACCCGCTACTACTAGGGGATAGTAAAGCTAGGTCATCAGCATACATAAAGTGGTTGATCAGGGAATCACCTATCATACAACCTGTTCTGCATCCCCCCAGCTGCTTGGAAAGGTCGTCCATATAGATATTTAAAAGGGCTGGAGATAATATACCCCCCTGCTGGACCCCGTTACCAACTTTAAAAAGAGTAGACAAGATGCTCCCCCATCTTACTCTCATGCTCTGGTTCACATACCAGTAAGCTAGGATGCGTACTAAGCTACTGGGCACACCCCTAACTTGAGCTTATTAAAGCAATTTAAAGTGGTGGACGCGGTCAAATGCTTTGGATGCATCAATAAACCCTATAAGCATAGTAGAGCCCTGCCTTCTATATGTCAACTGCCTCTTTCAGAGCATAAATACATAGGTCGGTACTATGCTTGGGCTTAAAGCCAAACTGATTGTCAGTGGTGGTTAAGTATTCACTTATCCTGTCAAGAATTAATCTTTCTAGCACTTTGGAGAGAATACTGGCAAGGGCTATGGGTCTATAGTTATCAATACTTCCGATTTTACCAGCCGTGTCTTTGATAACTGAGACAAGAACTACTGACAGCATCGAGTCTGCCAATATACCATGAGTCACCATCCCAGTAAAGCAGATAGACAATAGCACTGCCAACCTGGGGCCAGATAGCTTTAGGTGCTCTGCTGTGATGTTGCCCAGGCCACTAGCTTTCTTGTCTGCAAGTTGCCCAATGGCACTGAGAACATCATTGGGGTGAAAACAGATACTTTCCTCATCTATTTTTGCCAACATGATAAGGCTCATATTTAATACAATTGAACAGCTCTGTGTAATGCTGCCTCCATAAGTCAGCTATTGCCCCTACATCAGTTACCCCCTCTATACTGCACGGAAGAGCTGCTTTAGCCCTCTTAAGGATTATAACAGTTATAACAGTGTTAACCGCGCACAAAACGATAAAAACACTTACAACTTATTCTGGGTCCCAGTCTTCATCTTCTGATGAATCGCCTCCATTCTTTCTCTTGGCAAGTTGACTTGGAGCAAGGCTTCTTCTCTACAAGTTAAGAGCGCTAGTTAGTAAGGATGATTACTCTCCAGTATGGTAGACAAACTAGTGGGATAGTATGCTGTCATATCATCCGAGTACTTACCATTTCTCTTCTTTCTGTGAAACAACGTTTCCAGTTAATGCAGCTTTGAAGTCCAGCTTGTCTCACCGACATAGCACTACTGATAGATCTTCTATATCTATATGGCCAACACGTAGCGACAGTCGCTAGCTTGCCAGTTTACTGTACTAGGATGATAGTGTAAACAACAACATAGCAACGTTCGGTAGGCTACTGTCGTTTTTGTTAGCCTATCAATTTAACCAGCTTTTAAATGAACTGATATATATCAGACTATCAGACTATCTGCTATAAAAAGAGATCATAAACTAAGGTTTTAGCCAGAGAATGTATAATCAGGCTTTGGTTCAGCTATGTCTGTCAATGCTGTTCTCCTTTCCTGTTGTTTATATGCCGCGCCAAGTTGCGTAATCAAAACTATGGCAAGCCTATAGGCTCATAACAAATAGCTTTGGGAATTTCATTCGCTTTGGCTTATGATTTTCTTTCGCCATTGATTCACCGCCATTTTTCTTTGGCCTCAGTTCATGATTTAGAAATATCGTTATTTAATCCATCTTTTTCTCTTCCACATGTTTATTCTTAGCACTGTGTAAATCAAATAAATAAATACACGTGACTGCATTCAATACACACTATTGACCAGTAGATGTCGCACTAACTCAAGGTATCAGACTGTTTTTCATGGAAGCAGTCTTCCATCATAACTGAGGCTTTGGCCAGAACTTGTGGCTTCAAACCAAATCCATATCAGACAACTCGGTCTCTTAAACATCGAAACAAGTCTAATGATGTTTTCCTTCTTGTGTCTTTTTGTGGATTGTGCAGCGTGGGCCAACAGGAGCCAGACTCAGAACACCGGCTTCTTTCCGACCCTCCTCCTCACCCCTCCTGGTAGAGAGAGAAACAGAGAGGGGAACCAGGATGCACTCCACTTCCTGCGGAGCGCCCAATCATGCCTCATTTCCTTAATTCGTGATCGGTGGGCCATCCCTGACAAACAGAAATTGTACTATTATTAAATGCTCAAACATTTATTTTATTAAACAGCTTTATCCTCCGCTAGCTTACAGGCCTCCATAAGTGCAATCAACTCCCAATTTAGCTGTGCACGGTTGGCTATAAGAGCCTGCCTTCAACGGGGTAGCTTCCATACCTTCCTGCATCTGTACCACTGCACAGCCCAGCTCTTAACCCGTGAACCTCTCTATAACAAGAACCATCCACAAACAGGGTTACTTCCAGACTGAGCTCAAACTAACTGTGAGTTGTTGCTGTTCACCATCACTCCTTCGTTTGTGAAACACACCTGGCAATCGTTTGTGTTGATTAGCAATCGGATCACATGACCAATACCACCTATCCAGACCAATGAGATCTAACGCAACACTAACCAGGTTAGAAACAGTTAGCAGATCTAGCTCTAACATTGAGTCTCAAAACTGACTGCTCGTATCTGTGGGTGCTTTCAAAACGGATCGGCTTGACACTGGGTCCCATCCAGTTGGGAAAGCACGTATAGATCTAAAACATGTAGTCATTTTTGAGCATGTGGTTCCCCATAGACTCAATGCTAGAGCTAGATCTGCTAACTGTTTCTATCCTGGGGATTGTTGCATTAGATCTCATGCATCTGGATAGGTGGTATTGGTCATGTGATCTGATTGCCAATCAACACCAATGATTGCCAGGTGGGTTTTGCAAATGAGTGCGTGATTAAGAGCAAGTGTGACTGTCCACATCCATAATTTGTGGTGGGAGGGTTCGTGTGATTGACTGAAGAGCAGACGGCTGGAGGTTCATGGCCCCTGAGGTGCTTTTGAAGGACAAAGTTCATAGATGGCTGTTTTTAAAGATACCTAACCCCGACAGGTAAGGGAAGTGAGTCCCTAGTGGATAAGCATGGATACTATGCAGGCTGGTGTGTCTTTAAGAAGGGCTGTTTTTGAATTTCAATATTAGCAAGTGAGGAAAGTGGGCCCCCCTGTGGCCTAATGGGTGTGCATGCAAATCATGCAGGGAGGCCTAACACAGCGACTTGGCATCAAATCCCAGCTCATGGCTGGAATACAGCTGGGGCTCCACTGTGCAAGTTCCCATCATGCTTGCTTCACGTCACGCTTGAAATGGAACAGGACGATGATGAAAAGCTAAGTGTTTAGTTTTTTTTACAGAGATATTTTAATATCATGGGCACTTTCTGCATTCTTTAGGGGTGATCAATGAAGCCATACATGGGATTTGAACCCAAGACCCTTCAGAAAAGCCTTAACGTTCACGATACACGTGCTTATCCACTGAACCACAACCAAACATAGTAGGCCACCTGTTCTGTACTCCGAGACAATACATTGTCATGTGACTAGTTGTAGCCCATTGTTAACTAACCACTGAAATACAGTTTGAACTACCAATCCTAGATCTACTGTACAATTGCTCTGTTTAAACGCTGTATTTGCATGTCTCTTGCTAAGTTTATAAAATAAAGTTTTTATCACTAAGTAGACTAGAGCACACATTCATTTGCCATACTATGATGAACCCCTTTATTACAATGTTTTCCTTTATTTTCCTTTTTTATGTATACAAGATTCAAAAGCCAGACATTGAAAAAGGTATAATTCTGTTATTAAAAATGGCACATTTATTGCTACATTACTGTTATATACAGGACAGTTCTCAATAACTACTTTATATAAAATAAAAAATAAAAATAACTAAAGTTGAGAGACAGGGACTGGAGGCACTCTGAAGACTCCACAGCAGTTGTGATTGTGTCCCGTCTGCTAGGGTTGGACGCTGCGAGCGGCCATGTTTGAACACCGCAGGAGAAAGCTCCTCCCCCCCCTTCTGGTGTGGATCAGCCAACCTGACTGAATACTGACAGGAGAAAGCAGAAGGTTGCTGCCGAATCGAGATTAGAAATGACAAAACGTGTGATCGATTCGTGCTGCCGCTGTGTTTAATACAGGTTTCCAGTTGTTGCTTTTCCATGTCGTCAAGACCCTGAAGAGAGAGGAGCCTTCGCCTCTGAAGTGTTCAAACAAGACACCTGTCATTATTCATTCAGGTCCCAAGACACAGAAAACACACCCTCCATCTCCCCCTCCCTCCCTCCCTCCTCCCTCCCCCACCCCACACCTCAGAACACAGATGGTACATCAGTCAATCATCGTGGGATGTTCACAAAATACTCAATGACAGCAAAATCATATCAGTCCTTTCTTACATTTCTGGGACGGGATAAAAATAAAATCATCGCAAATATTCAGTACACATTTACTTAACCTTGTAATAGAGACACACAATTGAGTACTTGATAAACCCCTTAGGAGAGGTTGCTGTCTGAAGTCTTCCAGGAGACTGTTTTTCCGAGAGGATTATTTAAGAGAGGTTTCAAGAGGGGGATGAGTGGATGAGTCAAGATACAGGGATGTTCTGGAATGATGCCGTCGCACCACCTGACGCTAGTTCTAGAACGTTGAGAGGCTCCATTCATGGTGGCTTGTAATCACCCAGTAAACTTGAAATCGGAGGTCGGGAGAGGGGGGATAAGGGGGGACGGGGACGGGCGGGGGTTGACAAATCAACAAACCAAAAACAGGACCCGACTCAACCTTCACTGACCAGCTGTTTGGACACCTGGACAAATCCAGTTGCAATAAAAAGCAACAAAAACATAGAAAAAAACTAACGAGATCTAAATATCGTTTAAATGTTTATTCAACTAGATACACTGGCAGAAGGGTTTCGCTCGCTTCCCTTTTGAAGCTTCTTCCTGAAATGTGTGTGAAGGAGTTTAGGTGAACTCTGCAGAGAGGAGTGGCCTCGCCAGAGAGACTGGGTGAAATGATATGGGTGGACAAGAGAAAACTGTCGCAGAGTTAAAGAAAAATACAAATTCAGGCACTGAAAAGGCATCACTCTCCACTCTTGACGTCGCTAGTCTCGAGAAGGAAAAGGCCACACTATTGATTTGTAAAATTTGTTTTGTTTTTTTTTCTTCTTTTTTTTTCTTTCTTTCCTCTCACACCCTTTTTTTCTTTTTCTTAAAAAGTAAACTTAAATCTTTTATCACCAATACTACGACCACAGGAGATCCACGATGCCATCCTTCCCCTGGGATCACACCTGCCCCCTCGTTCCCCAACCCTCGCACCCCCCCTGCACTGATCTCCAAGCATCCGCCTGGTTCGAGGGCTTCCTCTTAGACCAACCATACGCTTTTACATCCATGCAGAAGAGTTGACATCTAAAAGATTTCAGGGAGAAAGGGGGGGGGGAGAGAAATCTAGTTCATGTCTGACGACACGGCAATAACTTATCACAGGAATTAACACTGTTTCCCACCTCCCTCCTGTTCCTTACGCACAAAAACAACAACACAACAACGACGTCGCTATGACAGACATGTCGGGACATCGTCTGTGCAGTGACCAGCACCCTGTAGGAAGAGCGCAGATAGAACTTGGAAACGAAGGCAAACAAACGAGGGGGGGGAAAAAAGGGGGGAAAAAAAAGGAAGGAAACCTAGGAGGGACATATGAATGGTACATTCAAAAACCAGTTTGCATAATTACTGTCGGCCCAGAGCTACACAGCCCCGGAGGGGGGACCCAGTAAGAACACTGCAACAGAACAGCGACACACACGCACACACACACCTGCAACACGGCCCTGTTTGAAGAACCAACATTTTTGAAATGATAATAGATTTTGTGGGGGTTGTTGCTGAGAAAAAATCATCTCTATAAAATGCAGGATGAGTCCAGCTGGGACCTCCTGTTTCAGTCAGACGGGCGGTCTCTGTAGACCCCAAGACCGGGTGCCCCCGACTAACTCACTGCTCACTACACAGGTAGCCGTTATGGAAAAATTCATTTAAATTTCAATATCTTCGTTTCACTCATCTACTATACACTCTAAACTTCCAACTAATATTGTCATTTGTTATTTAGAAATCTACACTGTATAGACTAACAAAAAATATATATTTGTATATATATTCCTTTTTTTTTCCATTGTTATTTTTTATTTTTTATTTTATTTACTCAACTTAGAAAAGCCCATCCCACGGGAGAGAATGTACTGTGCGACATCAAGGTCCGTTTGACCAATCACACAGGGGCGTGGCTTCGGGTGCCCGGGGAAAATTGATGGGAATGATCGTTTTAAGAGGAGACGACATTGCAACCACTAGTTACAGTGGCCTGTCTGGAGTCAAGAATAGGATAGGGGAGGAGTGGCTTAATGAGGGGGGACATTCCTGGTACATGAGCACTAACTAGGACAGAAGCCTTTCAGGGTGTTCAAGTTCTGCCTGCCTTCTCTGCAGCCATGCAGACTTCTGAATGCACAGGAGCAACCATCACAACAGATGTCTAGGGGAAGGAAGAACAACTTAAAAAGACTAACGTGATCGACACCGGAACTAGTCAGGCCCACAGCTTCCTGTTGACCCTCTAACTGCTTCCTGTTCACCCCCTAACTGCTTCCTGGGGTAAAAGGTCAATCTTCCTTTCATTCTCATGGGCGTGGCTACATAACATATGTAAGACTGTACCATTACACAGGGAACACTACATTTATAAAACCTTTGCTCATACACATAAGCAATCCCTTAACAAATGTTCCTTTGCACGTAAGCAATTTGCTTAAATGTCTTGTGGTATAAAACATGTAAGAATTAGGCACAAATCCTTGATTATATGAGCTATTAGTCAGGGGGCGTTTCTGGCAGCCCTCGGCAGTGTGTGTCGTCCCAGAACAACACTACTCCATCTTATCATGGAAGAGAAACTAACAAATAATATGTATAGCAAATTAAAAAAAATAATCAAATCAAAAACAAGTTCTTCACATTTGAGCTGGTAAGTCAGGGACTGTGGGGGGGTGATGGGCAGACAGATTGTGTCAGTTTTGGCAGTGTGAATGCGTGAATTCGAGTGTGTGTGGATGCGTGCCTGGAAACTGAACATGGCCGTACACACACACCACACACACCGCACACATTGTCATCACTGTCAGTATATGTACACACACACACACACATACACACTGAGGGATAGGTGGAAGAATCAGGTAAGGCCAGGTTGTCTCCCATCAGCCAATGGAATTCCAGAAATCTGGAGCAGGAAAAATGGATGGTATTACAATAGTACTACCACAGCAGTATTAGCATTATCCCTACATTACTCCCTGATATTAGCGTCAGCATTACCACTACATTACTCCCTGGTATTAGCGTTAGCATTACCACTACATTACTCCCTGGTATTAGCGTTAGCATAACGCTACATTACTCCCTGGTATTAGCGTTAGCATTACCGCTACATTACTCCCTGGTATTAGCGTTAGCATTACCACTACATGACTCCCTGGTATTAGCGTTAGCATTCCCCCAGCAGCATTACCTGGTATTACATATGGCTGACTGAGTTGTGGCCGTCGCCCCCCAGGCCCGGGTGCCCTCCAGACAGCTGCATCCCCGCCTCGCCGACGCCGGACACCTTCTCCTCCTCCCTCCTCTTCAGGCAGGCGGCCTTGGGGTTGAGGTTGCGTTCTGTTGGGGCGAGAGAGAGCAGAGAATACAGTAACACGGGGGGGGTCGTATGTGTTGGGAGCGGAGAGCCGACCTCTAGCTAGCACGTTTCGTCCAACACCAGGCAGTCAACGTCATACTCAACCTGGAGCAGCAAGGGGTCAGCTTCAAGTGTGTGGAGGTTACGTTTGTAGTCCCTGGCATATAGTAACTAATATGTAGCACCTAGCATGTGGTAACTAGCATGTATTCCCTAGCGTGTAACAACTCGTATGTAGTCCCTAGCATTGGTTAATACCCAGGATTCAATACCACGTGTCTGTTTTTTTGCTAGTGTGTATAGGTGTCTCATCTCCTAAGTATATCTAGCATGTCGACCCAAGCATGGTTAAGGATTAGCATGTTTTACCAAGTGTCTAGCTCCTAGCGTGCGGTATCTATGCGCATTACCCAGTGCGCAGGGGCAGTCCCTAGTGTGTGGTCCAAGTACAAGCAGTAAGGCCTGGTACCTCTAACTTGTTGCTCCAGGTTGAGTATAACGTTGACGGCCTGGTGTAGGATGAGCAGTTTGGTCTGAGGTTTATCGTTGGTGAGATGCAGCTGGCACATCCTGCCCAGCTCCTTGAACGCCTCGTTGATGTCGCGCACGCGCAGGCGCTCGCGGGCGTTGTTGGCCACCCGGCGCTCCTTCTCGCGCTCCACCTTCAGCTCGGGGGGCAGGTCCTCGTCGTCCTCCTCGTCGTCTTGACTTTTGGGGAGATGAGGAGGAGGAGGATGGGAGGGGGGAGAGGAGGATGGAGGGAGGGGAGGAGGATGGAGGAGGGGGGGGAGAGGAGGAGGATGAGGGAAAGGAGGGGGATAGGGGAGGAGAGAGAGAGAATGGGATGAAGCCTCCGGCCAATCAGAACGCTTGAAGTAAGCGAGCCTACCTGGAACACCAGCTCGCTCTGCGGCTGCATGTTAACAAGCCTGGCTGCCGAGGGTGGGCGGAGCCAGATATGTTGGTTTGTGTACAGGGGGAAGGAATTTTTCCAAAACATTGGCGTTCTGATTGGTCCCTACACATCCATACGGACCCGGACATTTGAGTTTTCAACTTTAGAGCCCGTATTTGTGCGTGGTAAAACCCACATGCAGCAATTTGGAAAACGTTCAGATTCTAAACACATTTCGTACATTGGCTGCACACTCCAGTGCACAGTCCGTGAAAATACATGGCAGTGTTAACTAGGCGTAGAGACACACAAATCCTAACAGCTTGCTTTTAGTGCTTGGAACAAAAAGCACCAAAAGATTAGCGATTACTTTTCATCCCACATAGGTTGGAAATAAACATGCACGTACGGTTATGTACCCTGGCCAAAGACACATGTACCCTGCTATGAACACACGGCTGAACCCTGAATTAGCCCACACGCGTGTTCCCTGGTCTGAAAACACGCGCGTGTGGGGCGCCTGTCGCAGAATCCCACGAGAGGAGACTTACTCGTTGGGCTGGTCTGTGAGGTTAGAGAGGATCTGGAGGGCCAACGCCTCCTTTCTGTAAACAACGAAGGATGGGAGGAGGGGGGGGGGAAGGGGGGGGGGACAGTCAAAACCTACAAACCTCAGGGAGAGCCACAGCACATACAGTAGCAGTCCTCACAAGACAGATGACTGGGAACACCAAACTGTGTGTGTGTGTGGAGCAGGCTCTCGCTGGCCTCCACTGCTCACTGAGCAGAGGAAGGGAAACGGATCCCCCTCCACGTGTTTGCATTTCCACCCATGTGGGACGAAGCAATCGACACCGGACCCTCGCTCCTTTCTACCAAGTGTTTTTGCGGACGAAGCGAAGTCACACGACGGTTTGTCGGGGGCCGAGATGGCCGACCCCCCCCCGGCTCGGGGTATAGGCTCCTTACCTCACTCTGGTTCGAGCCATCTTGCTCTCGTTCTTGTCCTCCTCGGACTTGTCGGCGATGGAGGAGTTCTCGTCGTCGTCCTTGTCCTCCCGCTTGATGTCCGAGCCGCTGGAGGAGTGGGTGGAGCGCGCCACGCTGCCAGGGAGGCCTGCGGGTTTTAGAGGTCAAGGGTCAAGGGTCAACATTACCCTACAGTGAGAGAGCGGCGGCCAGGCTCTTGAGAAGATTTGAGGAAGGAGGAGTGAGAGACTGAGGAAAAACAGAGTGAGAAAGACAGAAAGAGAGAGAGAGAGAGAGAGAGAGAGAGAGAGAGAGTGTGTGAAAAAGATAGAGGCGGGTGTGGTGCTGTGGGACCCACTGGTGAAGCCCTCTGGCTGTCCGGGGGGCTGGGGGGGGTCCGGAGGCGTGGTGGCCGTGCAGCATAGTGCTACCGGGGGGCGGCAGGCCCGTGGCCTCCTCGTGGAGGGCCCCTCCCTGGAGGAACACGGCACCGTTAGGACCCGCGTAACACACAGGAGCACCAAAACCACACACACACACATCACAAAACCACACACACACACATCACAAAACCACACACACTAGCTCCTTCCTCACCATGGCTGGGTGTCTGTTGCTCAGGGCCAAGCCTGCGCCTGAGAAGGCCTGAGACAGGCCCCCGTTGTGCACCGCGCTGAGCAGGCTGTGCATGTCAGAGTGGGGGCCCCCCAGCCCTCCGGGCCCCCCCGGGCCCACGGCGTGGCTACGCAGGACGTGGATGGCCTCTTCCAGGCGGTCCTCCATCTTGTTTTGCTGCCGGGGGGGAGAGGGAGAGCTCGGTGGTTAGAAGCTTACACTGCCGATCACAGGTTCAAATCCCTTCCCACGTTTGTCGCTTTGGATAAAAGCGTCTGCTAACTATGATGATGAAAACATGATCATTTTTTTTTAAAATTGTTATACAGAATGGGAGAAATACACAGGGATGAGATTACAATCACCGTTTTTCACCAAATTCACCAAATTCTATGTTAAGTATTCTTTTGTAAATAGGTTGTGAATGTGTATGTTTGGCAGGAGGGAGAGGGAGGGCAGAGCACTGACCAGGGCGTGGAGCTGACCCTCGTAGTTGGGCGACATGGCATCTTGACTGGAAGGTCTGGGCCACTGAGATGCTGCTTGACCTGGGAGGCACACACACACACACACACATTAGGACGGCAGCCTAGGAGGGCCAGGTTGAACAGACCGGTTGAGACGTGACACTAGAATTTCACATGTGTCTGACCAGTCGTCACCTATGGCAACAGAACCCCAAATGAGCCACTAACCTAACTAACTTTTCTGTAGAGATAAATCCACTCAGAGGCCAAATGTAGCTCATCTGGCCGTCCACCGTAATGCAGTCACAGTTAGCCAAAGCTGGCCCTATCTCGGTGTCCGAGAGCAAATTCACTTTCGCAATACACGCAAAGGCTCATGGGTAATCAACGGACTCATCTCATCCTTCATACTGGTGCAGAGCCCGTCTGGATGAAACACTGGATGAGCGTGGGAGCGTGGCTCCGTCGCTCGGAGCGGCTCGACGTTGCGGCAAACGCGTTCATATTGAAATGTCTCGCGAACGCGCTCATCCAAAACGACTCTCCCCCCTGGATGACGCTCATCCTTGGGTCCTGAGCCACCACCTCTCTACTTCATCCAGCGTCCGAGTCTCAAGACTACAGCGCCACAGACAGACTGGCTTTATAGTTGAGCTATTGATCGGAGATGGGGTGGGGGGATATGGGTGTCAGTTCCCATTCCTCGCCAGCAGGGGGAGCTAGAGGTCCGACGCCAGACGCCACATCTCACAGCTCCTCACAAGTCTGTCCTCCATTTGATTCAGAACAAAAAAATGTGACATCTGTTCTACCTCTTAATGTTCCTAACCCGCTCATGAGATGTGGTTATTGTTGCACTCTGCCTGGTAACTGAGATGTAGTTATGGCAACGCTGTCCCCCGGTAGCCGAGGTGTGGTCTGGTAAACAGACGGTTTCTGACACCGAAATCCCAAATCCTCGATCGTCTGCTGTACTTTCTATTTGGATTATCTGCATATCGCTTTTGGTTTAAAAGGGAAATGAATGTTGGCGAGAAGAGGGTGCAGTACCTCCGATGGCCTGCGGGGACCCCACGGGGGTTGAGGGGGAGGGGGAGAAGGTGTTGTTGCTGTTGTGGTCCGACGGGTAGATCTGCAAGATACAGGACAGCATGGTCAGCCTTTAGACAGGGACAAGACGCGCTCACACACACGCCAACACGGTCAGCCTTCAGACAGAGATGGTTACACGCATACGCTAACAGACATAAAACACATGCGGCAACACACACACACACTAAGCTGATTGTTGTGAATAGAGGTGTTTCTCACCGATGCCAGAGCCTTTCCGATCTCCCCCGAGCTGCCTGCTGTGCTGCCTCTGTTGGCTGGAGAGAAAACACATCATCACACACACACCATCAACAGCTAGCATAGCCTTGCTTGGCATAGCATAGCACAGGCTAGCCTACGATAGCTTAGCATAGCTTAGCATTGTCTGGCATTGCCTCGCTTACAATAGCATTGTCTGGCATTGCCTAGCTTACAATAGCTTAGCCTAGCATAGCTTAGCATGGAATGGCAGTGCCAAGCTTATGATAGCCTAGCATAGCTCTTAGGTAACAAGAATGATAGAATGGCATATTATTACAAACATGATAGCAGGCTAAAGCCATCACCTGGAGTTTGTGATTCTGCCTGGCCATTTGTTCAACAAGAACAGAACGGGAAATGTTGGTTTTATTTGTATTTAAAACATACCCATGATGCTGTCCGCTCCGTTGATGGCTGGGGCGTGGTTGTAGGTGGCGGAGGGGGGGGCGGGGCCATGGTAGCCATTAACCTCACTGGTATGCAGCGGGTAGTTCTGTCAGAGAGGGGTTTAGAGATAAGGAGAGAGCAAAAGAGAGTGAGCGAAGGAGTGTGAGAGAGTAATTAAGGGAGAGAGAGAGAGAGAGAGAAGAGAGAGAGAGAGAGAGAGAGAGAGAGAGCGAGAGAGAGAGAGAGAGAGAGAGGTGGCCTCACCATCCTGTCCTGGGGGTTGAGGGCGGAGAAGGAGCCCGTCTGGCCCAGGTGTGGGGGTCCCAGCATGGCAGAGTAGCCAGCCTGGCCTAGGGGGCCGGAGGGGGACCAGGGGTCCGACGAGGGGTGGAGGCCTTCTGGAGGAGGGGGGGGGGAGAAGTGGGTAGACATACAGGGTACAGAATTATAATAGTATTCCTTAAGCAGACCCTTTTTTAAGCCTAGCCTACCATAGCTCTGAAAAGACGGGTAAAGTTATGCACAGGGCACCTCTCCCTCCCTCAGAAACACACCACCGTTCAAACTTATTAACCAAGGTACACACTTCGCATTTGCGATGTTCTCATTTTCCAGATGCTTCTACACAACCTGAACATCCCGGGTCCCCATTCGCCAACGCACCATTCCTAACTCCGCCCCACTTCCTGAGAGATCGGAGAGCCACTAAACCCAGGAGGGGAGCTTGCTCACCTTGCATGTAGAAGGAGCCGGGGTAGACGGCTCCTGGTTTGGCCCCAGGATAGCCACCACCGTCCCGGACGTACTCATCAGAGGTGGAGGCATACACCTGCACACACACACATTACAACGTAAGATATACACCTGAAGACACAGACCCCTACAGACACACACCACCAAGTTCGAACACACACACACACACAATAGGCTTCAGTCCCACAGCACAGACAGTGTAGGGTTTCCTCTCTACCTTAAGGCCCAGACACACACACACACACACTCCCTCCTCTCTAAGAACTGGTAGATAAAACTCCGGTACGAGATCGGCCATTTTTTTTTCCCCCTCAATAATCTTCTAGTTATCCCTGACAATGGATGCTGCATTAGCACAGCGTACAGACACACACACACACACACACGTTTATGAGTCACTCAGTCACTGACATGAACTGTTCGCTGGGAAAAGAGAGAGAGAAAATGAGAGGGAGCGACAGGCAGAAAGAGAGAAAGTCAGAGAGAAAGAGACAAGTGGAGAGACCTTCAGAGAGGTGGACACAGGCAGTGAGATAGACGGAGAGATGGAAAGACACCGTCAGATAGTCTCTCTCTCAAGCTCCATCGGAGACAGAGAGAGACCGCCGGGGACCGTCTCTCCACCTCTCCGCCCGCGAGACCGAGAGACGGTCGGAGGGAGAGGGTGAGAGAGACCGTCGGAGAGAGGCTATGCAGCAGAGAATGCTAATCCAGAGCAGGGATTTTGGTCTGTAATTTGATTTAACAGAGAGAAGTGGAAAGGGAATGGAGAGATGCTCGTCTAATTACAGGGCCATCTGCCTTCTGCTGGACCCCGTCCAACTCCACAGGCAGCTGGGCTGACGACAGCCAGGGAGAGAGGGAGAGCCAGGGAGGGAGGGATGGAAGAGGAGAAGAGAGAGAGGGGGGGGGCAGGGAGAGAGAGGAGGGAGGGAGGGATGGAAGAGGAGAGGAGAGAGGGGGGGGGGCAGGGAGAGAGGAGGGAGGGATGGAAGAGAAGAGGAGAGAGAGGGGGGGGGGCAGAGAGAGAGGAGGAGGGAGGGATGGAAGAGAAGAGGTGGAGCAGGGAGAGAGGGGAGAGAGGGAGGGAAGAGGGCATGGAGAGAGGGGTGGAAGAGGGGGCGGGCAGGGAGGGAGGGATGGATGGATGGAGGAGAAAAAGGAGGGGGGTGGGAGTGAAAAGAGGGAAGTAAAGGTTAGGGAGGGAGTGGCTGGGAGAGAGGCGGATGAAGGGAGAGAGGCTGGGGAGGTTGCTGTTGCAGTGAGGCGGGGGTGAGGGGAGGAGGGGAGGAGGGTGCAGACCACTGAAGGTGGTGGTGGTGATTTATGTAGAGACATAAGGAATGGTGTTGGGGACAAGGAGAAGAGATGTAAATGGCTTCAACAAAGCTGGGAGGATATGGAGGGGGGGGGGTGATAAGTGGGAATTTTTAACTACCTTGGTTACTTCACTGACAACAAGCTGAAAACCGCATCTCGTAACAGTAGGCTTTAAATTGGGTCTTAGAGCTGAGGAATATGAAGGGGGGGGATTGTGCTGGGGATGTGGCTCGGCGGAAACAAAGATGGCTGCCAGATCACTGCATTCTTAGGAAGAGAGGATTTCTGGGTAAATTCCCTGCTAATGGGGTTTTAACGGGTCTCGGGTTACAACTGTGACCAGGCGTGGGTGTGCACTGTGTGGTGTGTGTGTGTGTGTGTTCCCACAGCAGGATGAAGAGAGGAGGAGAAGTTAAAGACAGGAGGAGGAAAGACAAGGAGGTGAAGAGACAGAGGAGCGAGGAGGAAGGGGTGGGGAAGAACAGACTGGAGGAGGAGGAGAAGAGACAGAGGACACAGGAGGAAGAGGGACAGGTAGCCCCCAGCCCGTCCTGTGTCATGACCCCAACACTAAGATACAGGACAGAGCATCAAGACCCCAACACTAGGATACAGGGCATCATGACCCCAACACTAGGATACAGGACATCATGACCCCAACACTAGGATACAGGGCAGAGCATCAAGACCCCAACACTGGATACAGGACAGGGCATCAAGACCCCAACACTAGGATACAGGACAGGGCATCATGACCCCAACACTAGGATACAGGACAGGGCATCAAGACCCCAACACTAGGATACAGGACAGGAGATCATGACCCCAACACTAGGATACAGGACAGGGCATCAAGACCAACACTAGGATACAGGGCATCATGACCCCAACACTAGGATACAGGACAGGGCATCATGACCCAACACTAGGATACAGGACAGGGCATCAAGACCCAACACTAGGATACAGGACAGGAGATCAAGACCCCAACACTAGGATACAGGACAGGAGATCAAGACCCCAACACTAGGATACAGGACAGGGCATCATGACCCCAACACTAGGATACAGGACAGGGCATCATGACCCCAACACTAGGATACAGGAGATCATGACCCCAACACTAGGATACAGGACAGGGCATCATGACCCCAACACTAGGATACAGAAAGACAGTGTTGGGGTTAGGAAAGAGGGGGATAGATAGAAGAGAGGAGATACAGTGAGGAGAGGGGGAGGGGTGGTCAGGAAGACAGGCTCATCAGCAGTCATTAATCTGGGCTCAGACAGGGGCTAAGAGGCCTCCCAGCACTGTGCCTTACAACTGGGTCACAGGCTGGGGGAGGGAGGGGGAGAGAGGAGGTGGGGGAGGGCAGGAGGGAGTGGGGGGGGGGAGAGAGAGAGGTGGGGGAGGAGAGAGGGGGAGGCATAAGGGGAAGCCCAGTAGACAAAAAAATGGTGTTAGGGTTAGGGGGGGTCCCCACCAGTAGCACTACAACACAACCATGTGAGAGTGGTCTGACCACACACACACACACATACATGTGCACACACACACACCTGTAGCTAAGCCAAGCTGTGGCCTGGGGTCTTGGTGTTGGAGTTCCCACAGCCCTGGCTAGGCCATGTGTATAGTTAGGGTTACACTAGAAGTTTATACAACAGCTGCATGTCTTATTGATGACACACAACAGAGCGTGGGGGGGAGGGGGGGCACAAGAAACCCTCTGTCTCTGTGTGTGTGTGGTGTGTGTGTGTGTGTGCGCACGGTGTGTGTGTGAGAAAGAGAGAGACAAGCACTTAGGTGTGCGGTTGCATGTGAGATCAAAGTGTGTGTGCAAACGTGTGAACTGGCCGTGAGAGAGAACAGACGTGAGGGGTTAGGGTTTGGGTGTGTGTGTGTGTATGACATTAGGGGTTAGGAGTGTGTGTGTGTGTGTGTGTGTGTGCGTGTGCGTGGAGGAGAGAGGACTTACAGAGGACGGCAGACCTGGAGGCTTTCTGATCTTCTTAGGCTGAGTGTCTAGAGAGAGACAGAGAGAGAGAGGCAGAGAGAGAGAGAGGCAGAGAGAGACAGAGAGAGAGAGGCAGAGAGAGAGAGAGAGAGAGAGAGAGAGAGAGACATCCAGAGAGACGTATGGAGAGGTAGAGAAAAAGGGTGGGAGTTGAGTTTATCATCCTCTGAACATCATCATACAGCCAGACATATAACAGAAAGCTGGCTACTCAGTTTGTCCCTATTCAGCCACCGTACCTATGTTTCCGTCTGGGGGCCTCCTGCGAGGGTTGCTGGGGTAGGAGGGGTAGAACTGGCTGCCCCCCTTCAGACTGGGGGGGGGCAGGGCGTCTGGGCTGGCCATGGCTATCTCACTAGGCAGAAACCCAGGCTGAGGGGAGAGCAGGAAGACACAGGTTAATACACACACACACACACCTCCAGGAAACAGACCAAAAAAACAGTCAAATCATTTCTGATGAAAGGAGAAGTGAGAAAGGTAGGCTGTTGAAACCCGGAGGAGGGGGGAGAGAGAGAGAGAGAGACAGACCGATAACGAAAGAGAGAGACAGAACGAAAGAGAAAGAGAGAGAGAGAGGTTGGGATGATCTCACCTGGCCGCTGAAGGAAGAGTACGGACCCCTCTCACCTTTACCTGTGGAACACACAAACACACACAGGTCACATGGGAGGCCACCAACACGGCAGTACAGCAGCACAGGGTGATCTAGTGTAGGCTAGTGCAGTACTATATCCTCACCTCCGAGCCCTGAGCTGAGGAAGGGTGAGGTCAGCCCCTCGTGCTCGCTGTAGTGGGGGCCTTCTCCATAGGGCTGAGGGTGGATGGAGAGCGGGCATCAAACAGATGGCGTGTGCGTGTGTGTGCATGGATGGATGTGTGTACGTGTGTGCGTGTGTGTGTGTGTGTGTGTGTGTGGGAGGGAGGGGGTCCTTACCCGTCCCTGGTTGTACGAGGGGCTGTTCTGTTCAGAGCCCCAGGACCCAGAGCCATTACGCTCGTCCAGAGCTGGAGGACACACACACACACACACAGGTTAGACTGGCCTGACACACACACACACACACATTAGACTGGCAGGACACACACGGCCATCGTGACACACACCCACACAATAGACTGGCATGACACACACACACGCACACACACGACTAAGCATATGAGCCGGGGGTAACTGTGTTTCAGTGGACCTGAGAGGTGTCGAGAAAGGCCAGCCAGTATGAGACTGATGAGAAACCAGCTTCCTAGAAACCGGCAGAGAGCAGAAACCACACTCTCTCTCTCTGTCTCTCCCTCCCTCTCTCTCGGTCTCAGCCACTAATGCTACTGAGCCTCTCTGGAGACGAGGCGCTTAATTGCATACTGATTTGCATAATTGTGCATATTAATGTGCATACCTTATGAATATTCATATTTCGCCTTTGATTTTTCTCCTAATTAAAAAAATGTGTGAGAGAGAAGGCGAGCGAGCAAGTGGAGAGAGAGAGAGAGACAGAGGGGGAGGGAGGGAGGGAGAGATTGAGTGCTTGGGTAAGAGATGGGCGACTGCCTGATGAGAGAGAGAGGGAGAGAGAGAGAGAGAGACAGGGGGAGGGAGCGTGAGAGGGACAGAAAGAGACAAAGAGGAAGGGAGAGGAAGACCAAAAGAGAGACGGAGAGTGAGATAGAGAGAGGAGCACAGAGACAGAGAGAGAGGGGAGGATGAATGATGAGTGTAGCAGAGCAGAGCAGCCCTAGCCCCTTGTGGGCGACAGCAGTGATGTATGGAGAGGTGGCGGCCAGCACGGAGAGCCAGGCCAGAACAGGAGAGAGGGGCAAGTCTGAGGATCCGCCTCACTCCCTCACTGTCACACTGCTAAGCTAACCTATGCTAGGCTAACCTACACTAACACAACTAGGATAACCTACACTTAACACATTGCTATGCTAACTTATGCCAACACACCACTAGGCTAACGTATGCTAACACACCACTAGGCTAACATATGCTAGGCTAACCAACGCTCACACACCACTAGGCTCAAATATGCTAGGATAACCTATGCTAACACCCCGTAAGTGGTGGAAGAGATGGAGTAAGAGAAATAGAGGGAGAGAGAAAGAAACAGGAGGCTAAGAGAGGGGGAGAGAAGAGAGGTAAAAGCGATGGGGGAGGGGGGAAAGAGTGAGGGAGGACAGTTGGTGTGGGGGCGGGAAACTCTGACAACATTGTTTCACACGTTGTGGAGTAATTAACTCAGAGGCAATCAAACAAGGTGTCAGGCTGCATGGTGCTCCACCGGCACCCAGCTAGCTTGTAGCTCAACACTGAGGAGAGGTGGAGGGAAGAGGGGAGGAGGGGTGGAGGGAGGAGAGGGAGAGGTGGAGGGAGGAGAGGGAGGGGTGGAGGGAGAGGTGGAGGGAGAGGTGGAGGGAGGAGAGGAGGGAGGGAGGAGAGGAGGGAGGGAGGAGAGGTGGAGGGAAGAGGGGAGGAGGGGTGGAGGGAGGAGAGGGAGAGGTGGAGGGAGGAGAGGGAGGGGTGGAGGGAGGGAGGAGAGGAGGGAGGAGAGGAAGAGGTGGAGAAAGGCTGGGCGAGGCGAGACTACAGTCACAAAAAATCACATAAAACCCAGGTTATCTGCTCCACTCGAGTTCCTTCTTTGTGACAGCAGCAGAGCGCTGTGTGTGTGTGTGTCTCAGCGAGCACGTTTAACCTGCTAGAAGGAGGCAGTAAAGCCCTAACCTGATTGAGGAACGGAGGAGCCAGCGCACAGCAACAGGACCAGCAGCCAAACACGCCACGTAATCACGTTACATGTAGGCTGGTGGTCTTGAAAGGCAGCTGAGATTTGATGGAACCACTGGTCTCCCGGTGCCACGGGGGACACACAAACACATCTAGCCCGGAGTAGTAGTAAGCACCAGCTACACACACACACACACACACATCTTTAAAACACACACACTTGTTGTGGAGGTGGGGGGGGTGGGTCAGCAGCTGTAGAGGTGAGAGAGGGGACGCCAGGAGGACGTGGGCCTTGTTTTGCGTGTGTGTGTGCATATGAGTGTGGCGAAGGCATAGCCAGCAAACTATATATACGGGAATGTCCCCAACTAAATATGGGAATGTTGGGGAAACGCATGGCTGGTGGGTGATCATTGTTAACACCCCCTTTCTCTACCCTCCCTCCCCCGGTCCAGGGATACAATGCATTTCCATTGACATGCAACTGAACAGGAGGTGACGAGCTCTTGTGCTGTGGGTGAGGGTTGAGCCGAGGTGTGGGTGGGTGTGTGTATGCGTCAGTGTGTGTGTGTGTGTGTGTGTGTGTGTGTGTGTGTGGGGCGGGGGGGGGGCTCTCATTGTCTGAGGCGTGAGCCATTTCCTGCTCATCAGTGGGGGAGAGGCCAGCCCTGTCGGGGTGGGAGTGTGGAGGTGGGTCGTTTCAAGTCTGTAAGCCGCCACCCCCCCTCATTAGTTTTTTCTCTGGCAACAGAACGACGGCCATGGGGTGCAGAAACCCTAGGAGAAGGGCTGGAGCCAACCTCCCACATTGGCACGGTGACAGGGGCGGAGAGGTGGGTTCTAGAAGAGGCCGTCCAGAGGAGTGGAGGGTTCTAGGATGGCCGTCCAGAGGAGAGGAGGGTTCTAGAACAGGCCGTCCAGAGGAGAGGAGGGTTCTAGAACACGCCGTCCAGAGGAGTGGAGGGTTCTAGAACAGACCGTCCAGAGGAGAGGAGGGTTCTAGAACAGGCCGTCCAGAGGAGAGGCGGGTTTTAGAACAGACCGGCCAGGAGTGGAGAGTTCTAGGACAGGCCGTCCAGAGGAGTGGAGGGTTCTAGAACAGACCGTCCAGAGGAGGAGGGTTTTAGAACAGACCGGCCAGCAGTGGAGGGTTCTAGAAGACGCCGTCCAGAGGAGGAGGGTTCTAGAACGGCCCGGCCAGGAGCGGAGGGTTCTAGAAGACACCGTCCAGAGGAGGGGGGTTCTAGAATGGCCAGCCAGGAGCGGAGGGTTCTAGAAGACACCGTCCAGAGGAGGGGGGTTCTAGAACGTTGCGGAACCTTCAAGGAGGAGAGACTCAAAAGCCGGAAGGGGGGGGCTTCTGCTGATCTGACTGAGAACACAACCCGGGCTGTTCCCTGCTTGGCAGAGAGAGGAAGGCAGGGCCCGGAGGGCTGGAGCTAAAGCCCCGCTCTACTGGAACACGCATCCCTTCACTAAACCCTGCTGAGGGGTTCGCACGCAGCAGGAGACGCCAGGCTCCAGGAGACGCTACAGGGCGAAGGAGACGAGAGGACGGGCGAGATGACCGACGAGCTCCACGGACCCCGCGCCAACATCTACGCCGTCCCGTTAAAAAGACGCTCGTCATGGGAGCGCCGTGGCGTGGTGGTGGCTCTCTGTGTGTGATGTCATGCGGGAGGTGTGATGGTGTGATGGAGCGAGGGCGAGCAGCTGCCGCCCAGATTCCAGCTCGCGGCGACGCAGAAAACAAACACACACACACAAACACGGCGGCCTCACCTGATCCTCCAAACTGACTGCTCGCCAGTGTCGTCTTACGGTTATTCCCATTGGCTACAGGCGGTGCAAACATCTGCAAAGGAGAGACGGGATTGGTCAGTGCCGTCATGCTTTCAGACACACTGACAGACACACATGCACGCACGCACACACACACACACACACATACACAGACATGCACACACACATTCACAGAGAAAACACCCCCCCACACACACAGAGGATCCAGAGATAGATCAGTCCAGTCTCCCTCCAAGACATAAAGATCAACTCAAAGCTCAAAAACAGAAGTCAACTGATCAAAACTGAGGAGATGTGAACTCAGGGGGAGAAACACCGGAGAGGAGGGACGTCGGCCGTCTCTGAAGGTGTCAACCGGGACACAAACTGTCCGTCTCAGTCATCGAATGGGAACTACGTCTCCCATGATGCAACACTATGAGGCTGCCGCTCAGACTAGCCCTCCTCAGAGAGCGGCAGCCATCTTGCAGCTTCTCAGTGGGCTGGAGAGCCAGACGCCCCAACCAGCACAAGGTTATGGAGATGAAAACACTACGTTTATGGAGATGAAACACTACGTTTATGGAGATGAAACACTACGTTATGGAGATGAAACACTACGTTATGGAGATGAAACTACAGTTACAGAGATGGAAAAAAAACACCCAAGTCCTAAACCACAGCCTAGCGAACTGGCCGAGCAACAAGAGTTGTTCCTCGCAGCCATGCTTGTAAACACAGCTAGGGGGATCCGGACGGGGGACGGGACAGGCTCAAAAAACTGTGGAATAGGACTTTAACTGAGCGCAAAATAATATCTGGACAGAGAGGAAGGGTGAGGGGGGGACAGAACGAAACAAACAGTCACCTGACACCCTGAACCCAGCGATGCAGCAGAGAGGCTGGAGGCTCGCTTCACTGCATCTCTGGTACCCAGGTGGGCTGGCTGGGGTTTAGAGAGGGAGGGAGGGATGAAGAGAGAGACGGAGGGATGTTGAGATGGAGGGATGGATGTCGAGATGGAGGGATGGAGGAATGTCGAGAGATGGAGGGATGACAGATGGATGGCGGGGTGGAGAGATAAGAGATGGATGGAGAGACGAAGGGGATGGCAAGATGGAGGGATGAGCGATGGGAGGGGAGCTACGGTAGGCTGGTCATGCAGTGGCTCGAGAATGTGACGGCCAGCTTGGATCCCAGCCCAGCGAGCCCATGTGTGGAACACTGAGGGCATGTACTGTAGCGTGCAGTCAATGTGGAGAAATGTAACAGAATCACACTCTCCCTGCCTCGCTCCCCTCCCCCCCCACCCCCTCCCCCCCACGCCTGCTTCCAGACCCCTAAACCCATTCTTGCTCACTCTTTTCTCCTCCTCTACCTCCCTCTCTCCCTCGCTTTCTCTCTCTCCCTCACCAACACCTGGTCCCCTCTCCAACCCTCCTTCCCTTCCCGGCCGAGCAGCCCCGGGTCCTAGCTCCCTCCCTTTTCCATCCCTCCCGCCCACTCTAGTCTAGCTCCCTCACCCAAACCCTCCCCCCCTCCCTCCCTTCCCCACTTCCTACATCCCCCCTTTTTCTCTCCCACACCTGGTCCCCTCTCTCTCACTCCCCCCCCCTCCTCCTCCTCCCCCCCCCCGCCGCACCCCTCCGCACGCCCCCCCATCCCACATCCAACCCTTATCCCCATGGTCCTAGCTCCCCTGTCTTACCGCGCTGAAATCCAGGAGGTCGTTGAGTTCCTTGTCAGTTCCCACTGCAGCCATTCTCTGGTGCTGCTGCATGCCCCTCAGTCTATCAACCCTACGAGAGAGATTCAGCACACACCGACTTAGACGAGCCAGAGACCACAAACACACTGCTACACTGGGCTACGCACTTCTGGAATGGAGACGTTATTTGGCTACGCTGGGCTACGCACTTCTGGAATGGAGACGTTATTTACAGGGGGACTGTAGCATGAGGAATAGAGATGCACGCCCCGCGCTTCACCCAATTGTTTCGCCGTACCTGAATGAGCTCGCTAGTGTAACGGGAGTCGTTTGTTATTGCTGCACCGGGGGTGTTCTTTCGCCCCGCCGTGCCTGGTTGCATTGATGTTGTTACTTTTGCGAGGTAAATACAGCCCCTGTCCTTGAATCTGACCACCGAAATACTGTTCGAACGACTCCCTTGATCGTTGACGCTCTGGTGTACGTCCCGAGCACGCTATTTGTGCGACGCTTCGGAGCGTCCACTTAGTCAATTAAAAGGTGAAAATGGCATGTGGGAGTTAGGTGGCTGAGCGGTTAGGGAATCGGGCTAGTAATCAGAAGGTTGCCGGTTCGATTCCTGGCCATGCAATGACGTTGTGTCCTTGGGTAAGGCACTTCACCCTACTTGCCTCGGGGGGAATGTCCCTGTACTTACTGTAAGTCGCTCTGGATAAGAGCGTCTGCTAAATGACTAAAATGTCAATGTTAAATGTAAACAGCGCAGAAAGGCTGTGCTCTCTCTGCAGGCAGACCTGAGGCTGGCCCTCTCTCTCTCTCTCGCTCTCTTGTACAGGAGACACGAGAATCTAAATGTGGAGCTCAACAGAACCAGGGCTATCAGTACGTGTGTAGCATTCACTTTAGCAGGCACTTTTACCCAATGCGGCATAGAGGGGAATTTGAACCTGGGACCTCTTGATCTGAAGTCAGGGGCTCTAACCACTGAGCTCCCTCCCGGTACTAGCATTTGAGGATCGTGGGGAACATGAGGATCGGGTAGGATAGGGGAAGAACATTCTTAGCTAGTCTACAGCTGGTTTAGCACATACTACATTAACTGCTAGTATTAACTGGGACTCTGGGCACTGATTCTAAGGTGCCAACAGCATGGGGTAACCTGAGAAAGGAATCCACTCTGATTAAGAAAACGTCCTTAGATTTTAGATGTTAAACAGCAGTTATTAGCACATTGGTATGGTACATTCAGTGACATCACGACTTCCCAAACCACCAAGGGAGTTGGGGGGGAGGGGGCCAACACTCCTGAAGTGGAACACATGCACCCATACACACCAAACACACACACACACACACACACGCCTCAAGTCTCCCCCTCAACGTCCCCCCCCCCTCCTCTCCTTTCCCCCCCGTATGTCTCCCCCTTTGTGTACAGCGGTAAAAGAGGCCATCTTGGCATCAGAGACGCCCCAACCTATAGGAGGGGTGCGCATGGAGCATTCGGCCGTAGGTCCATAGGTTGCCTGTTCTAATCTCTCCTTCCTGTACCTAGCTTTGGATGAAAGCTAAATGATACCTCCCAATCAGGTCGCATTTCCCTTACAACACGGACGTGAAAGTTTAGACCGAGGTGGACTCCCATTCACAAGAAGGACCAAAGAACACCGATCATCTGGTGATATTACTGGATGTGAATATGTGTGAGGGTAACATTAGTACATTACTGTACATGTGTATGTTGACATTAGTACATTGCTGTATGCTAACTATGGTAGGCTACATTTTTGTACATCTGTGTGCCAACATCAGTACATTACTGTCTGTCGGCTAAGATCTGCAAGCTACCATTACATTACTGTATGTCTGCATGTTAACATTAGCAGTAGTAACAATGTACTACAAACCAGCCTCCCAGACCAGGGCTGAGGCAGAGGACTAGAAGAAGCCCTCTAGCACTTAGCAGAGGAAGAGGCTGCTGTTTAGAACTTTAGAAGTACTAGAAGCAGGCAGTGCAGTGAGGTACTAGAGGCAGGCGGAGCAGTGAGGTACTAGAGGCAGGCAGAGCAGCAAGGAATTAAAGGCAGGCAGAGCAGTAGGGTAGTAGAGGCAGGCAGAGCAGTGAAGTACTGGAGGCAGGCAGAGTAGTGAAGTACTAGAGGCAGGCAGTGCAGTAGTAGAGGCAGGCAGAGTAGTGAAGTACTAGAGGCAGATAGTGCAGTGAGGTATTAGGAGGCAGAGCAGTGAGGTACTAGAGGCAGGCAGAGCAGTGAGGTGCTAGAGGCAGGCAGAACAGTGAGTTACTAGAGGCAGGCAGAGCAGTGAGGTACTAGAGGCAGGCAGAGCAGTGAGGTACTAGAGGCAAGCAGAGCAGTGAGGTACTAGAGGCAGGCAGAGCAGTGAGGTACTAAAGGCAGGCAGAGCAGTGAGGTACTAGAGGCAGGCAGAGCAGGGAGGTACTAGAGGCAGGCAGAGCAGGGAGGTACTAGAGGCAGGCAGAACAGTGAGGAGACCAACAGGTGGTGTTCTTTGACAACATCTCGTCACTCGCCACTCATGCAATTTGCTGTAATCAACTGCTCTGTGGCGTCAATCCACCACCATAAACATTCAGCCTCACAGTATAGTGTAGGCCTGTAGTGTTTGCATTCACAAGTCCACAAGATACAGGAAAACACACACACCACGCTGTCACCTAGAGATTCTTTCGTTCTCTATCATCTGGGACAACAGTGGAAAGAAGCCCTTGGCTATTACAAGGTTGAGGTGTTCAGGACAACAGCAGGGGAGGGGGGGAGGGAGGGGAAGAACTCAACATGTGAATTCCTTGAAGGGTGCAGAAACACTCAGAAACCCTGCTGTGCTGCAGCCCAGGGAACTGATCGTTACAGACGGCTAAAGAAGTGTCATTTCCAAGCTCTTAACAGAGCGGGTTAACTAATCTAACCTTGAGAGAACAAATATAACACGTAGCTTCGTGTGTAAACAAACTGTATTGCCCTGCAACACTTTTGGTGAAGCAGTAAGCAAACTGGAAAAACTAACTTGAATATACACAAATCCTCAAACTGTTTCGGTGGGACTGGTAATTCCATTGGGTTACGTGGAAAAGACAGCAACAGAAGTCTAGCTGAATAGCATCTTCGACTTCCGACGGCGCGATCAATAGTAGGAAACGGATTAAAGGGCTCTTTGTCACAACCTTTTCCTCTAATACAAGGCGAGGAGCCTAGTCGAGCCACAATATAATGTGGACATACAGAATTTGGTTTTAAAGTCGGATTTCCGTCATTACATAAAGTCCAGTTGCTAACATTTTCCCCGAAACGATGCATCAACGATGACAAAATGAGAGCGTAGTGATCATTGAACACAACTATAGGCTAACACTGACAGGCCAAAACTACATTTACCACGATTAATTATAGATAACTATGCTAGTGAACAGTTATAATTAAATATTTGTGAAACCGGTCTTGTTAAAAGACATATAAAAACATACAAAAGCAACAGTTGCTCCAAAAGCAAAAGACAAATAAATAAATAAATAGGCTACAAACGTCGTGAGGACCGGGTTAAAGCAACTGCGGAAAACATTTATATTTTTTTGTTTTTTTTATTGTCTAGTGGTGTTGGGGTAACGGTGTTACCATTCCCTTTGCCCTATATCAAAGTGTTAATTTCTAGTTGTGAAACTCATCCTAGACAACCATGTCGTATTAAACAACATCCTGGTCCACTTGCAACAAAACTCATCGATAGGCTAGACTATATCGTGGAATTTCACTTGTCGGCCAATAAATGGCAAACTAATCGTTTCATATCCCAATCTTGAAAGAGGAAGGCCCTGTTTAAATAGACCGTCCCATTCTCGAAAAGACGGTTAAAAAAAATCGGGTTACAAAACATGTGGCATGCATGGCTAATTGTCCCAATGCTTCGAACCAGAGGAAGGCCCGTGCAATAAATATTGAACTTCCTTTGAATGACCATTTCAACTCAAGGTTGGAGTTGAGCATTAGAGAGAGTTGGGAGAGGAGGGGGAGGTAGTGGGGGTTGGGGAATGAGGAATTTCCTGCCAAATGTGCAATAAAATAAAAAAAGTCTAGCCTGTGACCAAACGCAAAACCGCTTTCATGGTGGGGGTTCCTACGACTAGATGTTAAAAGGAAACTTTGCGTGGCTAAATAGCCTACTTGTAACCCCCTAACTGTAAAGGGGGACAAGTCGAAACAGAAGTTGATAAAGCCCACCATCAACATAAGCTTATTTGCCAGCAACTACATATATGAGTCGATCTCAATGACCTAACGTGCCAGTTTGCACTAGGAAACCCTAGCCACCCAAACACGCGGTGAGGTATGCTCAAAACGAGCTATTCAAGCCTTAAATCCTAACATCCCAATACTGAACAAAGGGGTAGTTTCCTTGCGTCTCCACGGTCGGTGCGACCATCACACACTTGAAGCTTGCTGCCCTCACCACCTCCAAACCAGACAAAAACTTACATCCCCCCGCTTCAACTACACATTCCCAAAAACTTTTGAAAATCGCACAAGTCCAAATTTCATACAATTCACCAAAACCATCACAATCACATTACGCAGTTTACAAAATGTGGGTGAAAGAGACATATTTTTACCTTTCTTCTTCAAATGTCTGGCATCCAACAGTAAAAAGAAAGGCTGATTCTCGAATGGAGAAAAAACATAAAACTTCAAGAGAATTTCAGCCTCAACCCCTGAAGCATTGGCTCACAGTAGCTGTTTGCCTCACGCGTGGTAGACCTGGTTTAGATGGGCTGCCCGCGTCATTGATAAAAATGTACCAAGTATGTATGCAAACAATATAGTTATTAATCTCACGTCTTCCTTTTCGTTGTTACAATTGAGCGGATTTCATTCTTCTACTAGACATCTTCACCACCTCGCTACACATTGTCAGACGCAACAACGTATCCCTACGCGCAGAGTACGGGCCTCAAAGCCAGGAGTGTCCAATTTCAAACGCCTAGCGAGATGTGAGTTTTCCCTTCGGACAATAAAAGCGACGGAACCGTAACGAACGGCAATAATTTATCCGCGGTATGGACGACCTTTTCCTTCGGCAATTGACGTGTACACTTCAAAATAAAACAACATCTGTCGGACTATGCGTTTTGGCGGAAGGTTATGGCAGGAAAGTTAGCTGCGATTAACTGCTGCTTCACGAGATGGAATGATAAATCCTAAAGAAAATGACCAATAGTAAAGCTCGCATTCACAACTGACAGCCGTGATAGCAAATGGGTGATCCAGAATTGCCATTAAGCCACCTCCCTCATAGTGACGCTTGCTTTCGCTGTGTGCTCAGGAGGCTGGAAGAGGGGGGCTTCAGCGTACCCTCTGACATCATTTTATTGCTTTGGTTGGTACGATCTCCCGCAATTGTTGTTTTGCGTGCACCACGCCGTAATGTCCAAGCAGCATTTACACGCAGTGTAAAACACGGACGTGAAACATAAAACTATGTTTCTGTGTATCGCTGCTTTCGATTCAGAGCGAAATGGAGAGGAGGGATTGGGAAGGGGAGAGTATGTTACGGGATTCACAGAATACGAGGATCACCATAATAGACGATGGGAGTGGGGGGAGGGGAGAAACTGCGCTACAGAAAGAGAGAGAAAGGGGGGGAGGGGGGAGAGAGAGAGTTCTAAGTTTCCACAATAAATGGATATTCTTTAAGATACACTCAAATCCCACAGTATTAAGCTGTTTAAATGAATTATTTTATGTGTCCTTATAACATCACGGTAGTAAGCTTGACGTGCCCTAACGTCTCATTTTAAGGAGGCGGTTCTGCGCGCGCAGGATGGTTCCCCAACAGAACACGAGCAGTGCTGTAGTTGTGGCCCGAAGTATGAAGAATACTCAGTGATAAAACACATTCATAATACAATACCTAACATGCAGAAAAAGTTAAATGTTCAAAGTGAATTAAAGAATCAGGTGTAATTGTGATGTAATGTATTAATGATGTAACTTGTACATTTTCTAAATTTTCTATTTAAAACTCATGATTACCGTAGGCACATCCCTGACATAGTACATTTCTTATTTGTGCATACTTAATTGGCGAATAAAGCTTATTCTGATTCACTCATTTGTAACATAGCCTAATATGACATATTATATAATGCAGCCTATATAAATGTGTGTATCTTGCTCTATAAAGCTATATAAGCCCTATAGCTATATAGCAAGGAGCTAATTCCCCAAGAAAGGTTGTGGTAGATCCAAGCATTATGGCAGCATTAATTAGTCCCACAGCCTGAGTGCGGAAGCAGGGCTGGGGCCTGGAACCAACACACACATGGGCCGTAAATACCTCCACAGACACACGGAACACATCCCACAGCAGAAGGGAAAACAACAGAGTCAAAAAGCAGTCCCCAGACGTAAAAGACACAGGCGCTTCAGTTTATCCGTACGATTAAATCAACTGATGCTTTCATTCAGAGTTTCTGAAGGAAGACAAATGATTGAACGTGTTCATCGAAATTATTTTAAAAAAAGGGAGTTTTTGATAGATTCATTTTAATGCTTGTTGTAAAAAATATAAGAAGGGGACAACTGGTTGCCAGAGAGAATTCTCCTTCTTTCTTCCACCAAAGGCAGATCTCGGTTGGGCCATGGGTAAGATTGGTGCTGTTGTCTGTGTTCTCAGAAAGGCTTGTAAGGCCTCCAACTCGTTTGTAGCAACAGCTGGGCCTGACATGGAGAGCATACACAAGGGCGGCCTGCCTGCCAGAGAGACTGGAGAAGGAGAGAGGGAGGGAGGGAAGAGGGGGTGGAGGGAGAGAGAGAGAGAGAAAGAAAATGGAAAGAGAGAGAGAAAGAGCGAGAGGGAGAGAGAGAGAGAGAGACGAGGAGAGAGGGAGCGACAGGGAGGAAAGAGAGAGAGAGGGAGAGAGAGAGAGAGAGAAGAAATCCTGAGAGCCGTTGAGCAGTGGGAAAAGGAGGATGTGGGGAATAAAGGAGAGAACAGAGAGATCGGGGTCAGAGGTCGGATGACGAAGGAGGAACAGGTGAAGTGTTTCTGGAAAGAAAGAGTCGAAGAGGAGAAGGCTCGTGTTGTCGCTGAGCTTTCCTTTGGGGTCCGGAGATGTTTCAACACAGTAGATCGCTTCTAGTCTCGTACCAAATAGCCCAGCTAATGCCACAGTACATACTGGGGTTTTTTTACACTGTAAATATACATTCGGTTACATCCTCACACAGGCTAATGCTATTTACAGGCTAAATGCTACATCTAGTAGGCAGTACCTACTGGCTACACACCCTGAAAGCAAGCTTATGCTATGTAAAGTAGGTTGCATTCATTTGCCATATACATACTAATTACTAATACTATCTACAGTAGGTTAGATCTGTATACCGGCTAATGCTATATACATACTACTGCTAAATGTAGGATAATTATATATATACTAGGTTACAGAAATCCATAGCATTGTTGCCTTGCAAGCGAAAACAAAAGACCACATACGACAATGTCATACATCATAATGAAATACATGAAGGGGTTTAATAATATGAGCAGAGCACAATAACCAGGAGAAGCTAGCAGTCACCCATGCCCCTAGGACTCCTCCTCTCTCTGGCCTCAACACCAGATGCCCAGCCTCCGAATTAGCATATGGTTAGCACATCGCCGCTAATCGCTCATATATTCGTGGAAATGAATGAAATATTTATCTATGCGTGAATATTTCGAATTCAAGTACATTCATGTAAGCAGTAATTGTTCATTAGCGGTGCACGTTATTATGCGGTTCTAGATGTGTTTATCTAATCAATAATGGATGCTCCTGGAGGGAGCTCCTCGTGGGGTACAGGGAGCAGAACACTGTCTGGGGGTTCTGCGTTCCATGTTGTGTTTTGTTGTTTGTTATGTCGTCCAGATGGGTTGTCAGTCCGTCTTTCCGTCTCTCCATCCCTTCATCTCTCCACCTCCCCCTGTCCCTCCAACTCCATTTTTCTACCCCTTACATTTGCATTCAGTCATTTAGTAGACGCTCTTATCCAGAGCGACATACAGTAAGTACAGGGACATTCCCCCCGAGGCAAGTAGGGTAAAGTGCCTTGCCCAAGGACACAACGTCATTTGGCACAGCCAGGAATCAAACTGGCAACCTTCTGATTACTAGCCCGATTCCCTAACGCTCAGCCATATGACTCCCCTCTACCCCTCCAACTCTCCATCCCCCCACCTCTCCATCTCTCCACCTTCTCACCTCTCCAACTCTCCATCCCTCCATCCCCCCACCTCTCCATCCCTCCATCGCTCCATACCTCTATACGTCCATCTCTCCATCTCTTCATACCTCCATCTCTGCAGTCCTTCACATCTCCATATCTCACACAGGGTGATGATCAGAGACAAAACTAGGTCAAGACACCTTCCCTTCCCCCGCCTCCCCCGCCTCCCCCGCCTCCCCCACCTTCTCTCACACCTCACCCATCTCCCCCACCTCACCCATCATCCGCCTCCCTCCCTCCCACACACATCTCCCTTCTCCCCTCATCTCACATCAACTTACAGACCCATGATAATCCGTCTCCATTATTTAACTGGGACAGGAGAGCTCACCCCGACACCAACACACCAGCCAGGGTCAGGTGTGGTGGCCGTGAGTGCTGGGGGTGAGACCAGGCTGAACACGGCCCTCCTCCCTCCCTCCCTCCCTCCCTCCCTCCCTCCCTCCCTCCCTCCCTCCCTCCCTCCCTCCCTCCCTCCCTCCCTCCCTCCCTCCCTCCCTCCCTCCCTCCCTCCCTCCCACCCCACCTCCCCCTCCTCCTCCACCCGTCAGACAGGGCCATGATTCATGCCTTCTTGCCCCCCTGAAGCCCGCGTCCAATGTGGGGCTGGTGTGTGGGGGCTAGGTTGGGAGTGTTGGCAGAGTGCCTGTCTTCTGGGTCTGTGAGAACCGGGCTTGGGGTGGTGGGGGGTGTCAATCTATCAGTCTGTTGTGGTCTCTGTGCTCGCTCTCTCTTTTTGTCCCCCCCCTCTCCCTCTCTTTCTCTCTCTCTCTTTCTGTCCTCTCACTGTCTGGTCACAGAGAGAGAGAGCTACAAGGTTGAATTGTTCGTGGGATGGCAAAGAGGTTGTTTGGTAAGTGAAGAGACACCACACCTTCTCATAGTCCAGCAGGTTGGAACTGCTGATAGGAGGAGGAACACTGTGTCCACACAAACACTGGTGTGACGCAATCCTCCCCACACACACACACACACACACACACACCCCTTATCGTCACACACACACATATCCTCACATACACATAAACACACATCCTCCCCCTCCCCCCCCCTCACCCCCGAGTTCCCTCCCAGAGGTTCGGGGATGGACGATACTTCTCAAGGATCGAACCCTGACCACACACTCAAAGTATATCAACCTGTTCAGAAGAAGGACGGCGCTGAATGGTTGTCCAGCTCCATGTCTCCCCCCTCCCCCCCCCCTCCCCCCTCCCCCCCTCCCCCCTCCCCCCTCCCCCCTCCCCCCTCCCCCCTCCCCCCTCCCCCCTCCCCCCTCCTCGCCATCCTGAAAAGTCATTATCGAGCAGGCAGTGGCAGGGGTCTCCACTCTCCTGCCCTTGTCAACCAGGTAGAGTCAACAAGTCGCACACATCCTGTTTACCAAAGCACGCCCGTCCCGGCTCCAGCACCGAGCGGAGAGGGGGAGAAGAAGGGAAGGGAGTCTAAAAAGAGGGGGACAGGGGTTAAGACGTGCTCACCGGGACTAAGTCATTTAAGATTACTTTCAGGAGAGAAAGAGAGAGAGAGAGATAGAGGGAAAGGGAGAAAGAGAGAGATGGACAGAAAGAAAGGAGACTATAGGGAGCCCGAAAAGGGGGAACAAGAGAGACAGAGAGATCTGGAAAGAGGTAGACAAAGAAAGAGATGGAGGAAGAGAGAGATACAGGCAGTTTCTCTCTCTCTCTCTCTCTCTCTCTCTCTCTCTCTCTCTTTGCTCTCTTGTTCTTTACTGGAGATGATAGAGAGATCTTCAACTGAGTGGGAGGTGTGTGGAGAGTCACATGATTAGAATCAGATCAGCTGTTGAATTGACTCTAAGTCAATTCTGGAAGGTATGTCAGAGAAGCTCTGGGCAGAGGGAGACAGAGGAGAAAAGGAGGGAGGGAGGGCCGAGAGGGGGAGGGGAGAGAGAGAGAGAGAGAGAGAGAGAGAGAGAGAGAGAGATGGATGTGAGTGTGTGGGTGGGAGTGTGGGGGGAGAGGGGGGAGAGAGGGGACGAGAGGGATAGAGGGAGAGAGGGAGACAGAGGGGGAGAGAGGGGGGAGGGGATAGAGAGAGAGGAGATAGATGTGAATGTGGGGGAGGGAGACAGAGATTGTTGGTGTCGTGGGAGCACTGGAACAACAATAACAGCACTGTGTGCGTGTGTGTGTGTGTGTGGAGGGGCATGCTTGTGTGTGTGTGTGTGTGTGTGGAGGGGCATGTTGTGTGTGCCAGTGTGTGTGTGTGTGTGGAGGTGGAAGGGGGTGTTATTGCTCACAAAAGTGTTGAAATGACATCTCCCCCCCCCACGCCACAAGACAGCTGCTGCAGACCCAGATCCATACCTCTCTTTTCACTCACGTCTCTCAATACCTCTTTTTCACTCGCTACACTCTCTGCTTAGCCACTGCCTGCCTGTCCTGCCTGTCTGCCTGTCTGCCTGTCCTGCCTGCCTGCCTGCCTGCCTGCCTGCCTGCCTGCCTGTCTGTCTGTCTGCCTGTCTGTCTGTCTGTATGTATGTATGTCTGTTTACACCAGCTCTCAGTCCTTAGCACACCAACATGACCTGAACTTTTAATAACCTTCCCCCGTTAAACAATCTTTAATTATGTTCATATTTGATCCGTATTGAAGAACGCTATTTTATTATTATTCTCATCCAGGCCTGAGTGGAGTGCATAAGCTGTGGTGTTCTCTGCAGATACATGCTAACCGCATGGACAACATGTATGTTGCATGTACAGCACACGTCTTTCTAATCCTCAGCCTCACTAATACCTCCGCAAAGTAAAAAAGAACTCAACAAAATTAGCTATATTTTTGTATTTTCTTTCTCGTGTTCCTTTCATCCGTTTTCTCTCCTCCCCTCCCCCCTTTTCTTTGCAGATTAGAATTCATTAGCAATCAAAGAGTCTCCAGAGAGCTACCGTTCTTAATTACCTTCTCATTTGCATTTTTGCATATTAATGACTGCAGGGGTTCAGTGCCGCAGTGGTTTAAAGGCAGCTCAGCCTTATTCTCAGGGGAGCAGGGACAGCTAGAGGCTAGCCTCCCAGCCTCCCTCTCCTAGCCTCCACTCTCCCTCACACACCCTCCCCCCTCCCAGCCTTACCCCACCCTCCCTCCCTCACCCATCCCCTTCAAGTCCTCCCCCTTCCCGCCTCACCTCACCCATCCCTCCCTCCTACACCCACCCTTCCTGTTGAAAGCGAAGAATGGGAGGGGGGTGGGAGGGAGGGGAGGGAGGGAAGGCCGAAAGACAGGCTGGAGGCAGGAAGAGAGTGTACAGGGTGCAAAGGTGAGAGGTCAACGTCCCTTATCACCATAAGAAAGAACACACGTCTTGCGGACACTGTAATTACACACACACACGCACGTGTAATTATGTGTCATTATTGTCGTTCTGCGACACTCGGATACTGGTCGGAATATGGCCGCCGGGAGACAGACACACCTCAGGACACAGACACACACACATGTATCCTCACACACACACACACACACCTCCATCCCCACCACTGGGACAGGCAGCTTGAGGGGACCAGTCGCTGGAGGGAGCTGCGTTCAGCTCGATCGTGGGGTCCGCTCCACAACATTGAGCACATTTCCGAGTGTTCATTGTTCAGCAGCAGGGGGCCTATCTACCTTGGGATGAATTGACACACACACACACACACACACAGACACACACACAGACACACATATACAGACACACACACACACAGACACACATATACAGCAGGCGTGTCTCCAGAGACCGCAGCAGCTCCCAGGCATGTTGTAGGGAGAGGAACAGGACATAATCCACCATGCGGCTCATACACTAGTGTGTGTGTGTGTGTGTGGGTGTTTCAGGATGAGTGTGTAAGGTTGCACATGCGTGTGTGTGTGTGATGCCATCTGAGGACAAGAGCATGTAGGTCTGCTGGGTGTGGGGTTACCGGTAATAAGATGTCACATGACCCCAGTGACCCAATCGGATGGCTTTGAGGGACAGGCAGGAAGGCAGGCAGGCAGGCAGGCAGGCAGGCAGGCAGGCAGGACAGGACAGAGCAGAGACAGGACAGGCAGAGCAGAGACAGAGACAGAGACAGAGACAGAGACAGAGACAGAGACAGAGACAGAGACAGAGACAGAGACAGAGACAGAGACAGAGACAGAGACAGAGACAGAGACAGAGACAGAGACAGAGACAGAGACAGAGACAGAGACAGAGACAGAGACAGAGACAGAGACAGAGACAGAGACAGACAGTTCAACATCAACCGTGGTCCAATACAAGGACTGAAGCCCCTACACACACACTCATACATATGCATGGCACCATTAGAGAAGCAATGCAAGGACTCCCTGGCTCTCTGGATGCATCAGTCTGTCTGTGTGTGTGTGTGTCTGTATTTGTGTGTGGCTGTGTGTGTGTGGTGTGTATGTATGTGTGTGACCATGCAGCAGCTAAACAGTGCAGTTGTAGTAACTCCTCCCTGATCTGCTCTCAGGGCTGTGAAGCACAGGGCCATTACAGACAGAACACTGTCCCCTGGTGGCTTTTCTGTGTCTTTGCATGAGGCAGCAAATCCAATTTTGGCGTAAAGGTGAATCGGCTCAGTTCATGACCGTGACACACACACACATAGACAGACACACACATAGTTTGTTGTGTTTAAATGCAAGGACTAGACCAGAACAACCATTGTATTTTTTAATAGAAAGATCTTTAAACCAGGACGCCACACATGTTTTGCAAACATAAAAAAGAAAGAAAAAATGGAACATAAACCGAAACAAAAATAATAGGGAATTACAAGTTTTTAGACGGTGTGGATTTAGTGGTCTCATATACAATACATCTTATTTTCTGAGACAAAAGTGCAAATTCTCCAGAACCATCACACCCCTGACCATCACCCCACCCCCCCCACCCCCCACCCCCCCCACCAGATACATGGTCATGATTGCTGCCCCAGGACTGTTCCCAGATTAACAGCGCTCTGCAGTCCCATGCTAGCGTTAATAAAGATGCTAACACGAATGCTAACGTTAATGCTAACGCTAGCTGATAATCACTGACGCCGTTTTATACTCTCCCCATAGATTAGTTTTATTTGCATACAAAATATTGTACCAAGCTTTATTTTGCTGCTCTCGTTTTCAATTGACCGATCACTTCCTGCCAATTATAGCTGTATGGATTCCGTAAAATAAAAATAAAAACTTCTCTTTACAATTTTTGGTCATCACTCTGCCTCTCCCACAATCAGTTGTTCATCTCCACGAGACCCTCTGTTATAGACCACTGCTATACAGCCTGCCTGGAACATTCTAGACCTAGGTCCGCGTAAGAGATGAAGTCAAACACGTTGAATGACACATTTTATGTGTCATTAACGACATATTCTGTTGATGTTAGATTTGATGGTGAGAGACAGATGGTCTACCAGGGGTATCTCTACCAGGTGAGATGGTCTACCTGTCTCTCACCACCAGTTCAGATGGTCTACCTTTCTCCTTACCAGATGATATAGATAACTCTCTCACACAAACAGACGTCAATCCAAAACATAAAATATTCAAGTCTTTTATAATTTTCATGTAGAATTTGCATTTAAATAATCATCCATAAAAAGAGAACAGAACAGGAATAGCAACAACAACAACAATAACAACCATAACCGTGAACTGACAGCACACAATATTTCCAGATGGCCTTTCGCAAAGTGCTTTGTTACAATCGCAGAAGCTCGAGACAGGCTGCCGGTCCGTCCGTCCGGCTCAGACGAGGAGAGGAGAGGAGGAGGGGACAGACGGAACCACGCAGCGGCTAGACGGCTAGACTGCTGGATGTGTCTCCTGTCGCCCCCGGGTCTCTCCTCTCCTCCTCGCCAAAAGCCCAGACTCTAAAGTGGGAATCATGTGATGCGAAGTTAGGAATGTTTCCGTTATGGGGTTGGAGCGTCCGTCCCCCCTCCCACCGTCCCCCCCCTCCTCCCTCCAACCCCCTCGTCTCTCTCGGCCTCCTCTGCTTAGGTGTGTTCTGCTATCAAACCACCTTACCCCTCTTTGTTACCCCCCTGAACTCTGACCCGCCCGGAAACACCGCAGGACAGACCAATCAACTGGCACCGTCACACAGCACAGCATCTGATAGGTCCCGCCGGTCCCTCTCCTAGCATCCCTGATCCCTCCTCCCCGTTCCCCTTCTCCCCCCTCCCCAGCCCTGAACCCCCCACTTGTGCAAACCAGTGTACCTGATAGCCTGAGAGGGACCCCCAAGTGCAAACAAAGCCCTTCTGGACAGAGACCCCAGAGAGAGAGAGAGAGGCAGGCCCAGATAGGAGCCCCTCTGAAGGGCCTCTACCCAGCCCAGGGCTGGCTGTGCTAGTGCTGTGCTGTGGGTAGCTCTGTACTGCATCCGCCAGTCTCTCCCGCTGTGCTTCTGGGCGGCCCCGAGTTCAAACCCCTAAGTTCTAGCAACACCAACGCACACGACAACAAACCCCAGCCACTTTCTGCTTCCTGGTTATCATTGCTACTCGTAAGTTGTTACTTTTGTTTTCCAGAGACAGACAATTTTCATTTCACTTCTTGGAAAAAAAATAAACCTTCAGAAAGGGAAGAAAGAAAAAGATGGTGCCAATTGGAAAAGACACTGGTGTAGATTCGGGGAACAGGGACACCGCTCTCTCATCTCGGCAGAGTATCAGTGACCTGGGGGGAATCTGACCCTAGGCTAGGCCAGGCTAGGCTAGGCTAAGCCAGGCTAAGCTAGGCTAAACCAGGCTAAGCTAGGCTAAACCAGGCTAAAATAGGCTAGGAGAAATCAAGCTAAGCTAGGCGAAGCTAGGCTAGGCTAGGCTAAAACTGCTCAGAAACATTGGGTCTATCTAAGCTACCTCCCAGAGGTGGCATCAATAAATAGGGTCTGTATGATTGTTTTCAGTATCGTATTATTGTTACACAACTTACATGTGGATTTGATCCAAGCTCTTTCCAAGAGCCCCTGGGTATTTGACTGTGTTTTTGGGGAGGGAGAATGCTGTGGAATATTTAGTGAGATTGGTAACTCAAATGTGCAATGACTCTTTAAACAAGTCTGACGCCTGCTTTGGTAACTAAAGACAAGATGTACACGAAGTCTGAGAGGGTACTGGATGGACTCTCTACGTTAAGTCGTGGAGTGTGTGTACACTCTCACACGCACGTACGCACACACACACACACAAACACACACACACACATACACCCCTGTGCACAGGGAAACCTCCAGGCTTTTCGGAGGTCTCCTCCCTGGCCTCGGACAAGGACATGTACTTAGTGCAAACTCTTGCTGTCTCAGCGAAAAGCACTCTTCCAGTGCTACCAGGCTATCAGGCTATCCCTCTCCCACGACGTCTCACCTCAGAAAGCACCCCGCCCCGCGCGAAAAACCCTCACACACACACACAGAACCATCGAGTTAGTTCGAAAAACAAAACAAAAAAACACAAAACAGTAAGCTGCAGAGCCAACATTTGTTGTCTTGAAGAAAACAAGGACACACGTAAGGAGGGGGCCGTCTCTATCTATACACCTCGGCCTCCACAGTTCAGTAATGACAAACATAGAGGGAATGTGAACTCAAGTGGATGTTGGTCAGATTCAACACGCTCTGTTGTGTAGGGCCCCCGGGGATTGAGCTTGTGGTGGGGTGTGGGGGGGGTGTGGGGGCTTGTGGGGGGGTCTCACATGGGCTCAGTCTGGATATCCACAGGTTGGGAATCATCTTTACATCTGAATTATTTTTTTTATCTGAATTGTGTTTATATCTGAATTGGACGGTAGATGGAATAACCATGGTATTTGTGTGTATGTGTATGTGTGTGTCAGTGTATCTGTGTATATGTATGTGTGTGTGTCAGTGTATGTGTATATGAATGTGTGTGTGGTATTCCTTTGTTAATATCAGATTCTCTGAGAGAGGCTGGTGAACAGATGGGACTAGATAGTTTGTTTATCCAGGATTTTCCTGAGACCCTCCAGCCACACACACACACACACATTCCACGCCCAGCCCCTCTGCTCAACACACACCCCCCACCTTTGCATTAAGACATGAATAAATACACCCAGATCTTGAGATCAAATCTAATTTCAAGTGCAATCAGTTACATGGGGGATGTCTTTTTTCTTTAAAGATTTCTTAAGATCACAAAACCCATCCAGCTTCTGTCTGAGAGATCCGATTTGACATTTCTTGATATTTTTTGGCAGCTTGTCGTCAAAAATGGAACCAGACGAGACACCGTCCACAGACTCGTGGTCTGCTGGTGTCTCCCTGGTCCAAAGTACCCGTTTCTCTGACCAAAGTGCCCTGCTTAGTATCAAAGTGCTTTCAGGACCTGTTTCTCTCCCGTAAGGTGCAAAAGTACTGATTCTCAAACACAGCTGCAGTGAAGGTGGAGGAGCTTCAGGTGAGCCCAACATCTAGCCCTCTCTCCCCCTTTAAGAATACCTCCCACTCTCTCTCTCTCCTCACTTTCTCCCCATTTTACACAAATCCGCCCCCTCTCTCTCTGTCTCTCTCTCTCCCACCAGCCAGCAGAGAGGTCAAGGGTCTCCTCTGTGCTTATAGGAAGAGGGAGGCTAGGGGGGAGGCTGGAGCTAGGGGGGAGGCTGGAGGCTAGGGGGGAGGCTGGAGGGAAGGAGGCTGAGGGGAAGGAGGCTGAGGGGAAGGAGGCTGGACGGAGACTGGGGAGGAGGAAGGAGGGAGGCGGAAGGCTGTTCTGGCCCCAGTCTGATGGACTGCACAGTCATCCCATTCAGGATTCCAGCGTTCCAGATGTACGTGGGGGAATGGCTGTAATCACACCATGTGTGAGGCCTGCTGGAGGGGGAGGCCTGTGTCTCCTCTCTGGGAGGGAGGAGGGAGGCTGGAGGGGGGAGGGAGGTGGGAGGAGGCTAGGGGCTCTAGGAGGGGGAGGGAGGAGGGACGTTGGAGGCTAGGGTGAGAGCGTGGGTAGAGGAGGAGAGGGAGGCCAGGAGGAGGGAGCCTCAGGGGAGGGAGGGTACGGGTAGAGAGCAGGTAGGGGAGGGGGCATGTACGAACTCGCCCGTCGCCGACAGCCACTCCCTGCCTGAGTAACTCTGCTGAGGCTGCCGGAAAGACCCTGGCAACCTGCTAGTGATCCTCGATCCCCTGTAGCCTGGGCTGGGGGTGTTAGAAGAAAGAGAGAGAGAGAGAGAGAGAGAGAGAGAGAGGGAGACAGAGAGAGAGAGAGAGAGAGAGAGAGAGAGAGACAGAGACAGAGAGTGACAGACAGACAGACAGAGAAAGAGAGAGAGACTTGTTGCTGGCGCGAAGGCAGATTTGTCTTTATGGAATGCAACAGTCTCTTACGTCTATCTCTTCACCACACCCATCCTCCCTCCCTCCCTCTATCCCCCTACCTTACCCTCCTCCTCACCCCTCCCTCCCTCTCCCTACCCTCTCCCCTCACAGCAGCTGTGTAGGTATTTGGCCTTTCTAAGTGGACAGGTATTTATTGCTCTCTTCATCACACGGGTTGCATGGCGCTCACTGGACTCAACGGCAGACAGACTAGAAGAAGCACAACTAAAGACGCCTCCTCCGGGCTGCCTAGAAGCCTCTATTGGTTGGCCGTTCCCTCGTTTTAACTGTACGCAAAACGTGTGTGAGGGGCGTGGCCCGCCTCCCTTCCCTCTCCTCCTCTCCTCCTCTCCTCCTCTCCTCTCCTCCTCTCCTCTCAGTAAATTCAGACAGGCTCCCTGACGGTTTGCATCTTAACCAGTGAAGAGTTAATCAGCACCCCGATATGTCTGGCACCAGGCCACTTCCTGCGGAAATGGTCATTTCCTGTGGGAAACTGGACTACTTCCTGTGGAAGTGGCCACTTCCTGTGGAAACGGCACAAAGTCTCTGCTCATCGGATGTCGGTGAATCGCCCTGGGCGTTCTTTCCACACGTCAACAATCTCTCTGACGCACAAGTTCCTCTATTCAGCATCTCTAACATTCTACCCCATGGTCTCCGTGTCCACTCGGAGTGGTCAGTTTGACCTGGTCAAACCGAAGAAGAAAAACCAAAGCAGGTAGGAATCATACATAGCTCAGCATTGTAAAGGGACTGACATTTCCTACCTCCTCCCTCTACCCACAATGTTTATATACATGTTTACAAATGCAAAGTGCCAAGTACCCGAAGCAGTCAACTCATACAAAGGAACCAAAAAAACGAGAAAACAAAACAAGTAAAATACAAATTAAGACAAAATCTGACAAAATAAAAAGGAAATAAATTGGAATTTCTGCGGTGGCAGGGTGGAGAGGGGCAGGAGGAGACGGGTACACTGATGGACGGTTGTGCTTCATAAACACAGACCCCCCAAACACCCCGCCCCCCCACATACCCCTCCCCCGCCCTGCTCTGGAAGAGCCCCCCTGCGAGTGGATTCGACTCAATATTAAACATTAAAAGTTGAACCATATAGATTTCTTAAAATATATTTCATAGAGTAAGTAACACTTGGATCAAACCCCTTTTGTCTGATTCTGTCTGGAGCGTTAGAAGGACACAGAACGTTTACGTTGCATCAGAATTGAGAAGTATCTTGCATAATATCGCCCTAGTCAGGAGATATTGTTTCTATGGTAACTGTACATTTCTGGTCTGTAAAAGAATTTAAAAAAAGAGAAGAGGTTTGGATCTCTCTCTTCATCTCTCTCCATCCATCTCTCTCTCTTTCCATCTTTTTGTCTTCTAGAAAATATCTCTTTCGCTTGACACAGTTCCGTCCTTTTGTCATCTCTCTCTTTCGTTTGATCGATCTACCTCCGTCTCCGTCTCTCTCTCTCTCTCTGCTGTCTCGGAGCGTGAGGAAGGATTGCTATCCTGAGGTGACCTGAAGGTTTGCCCGGCCGTGGTACACAGAAGATGAGCCTCTGACAACCACCACATTGAGTCTGACATCCACCACATCTATAGTCCTGGACTGCATAGGTACTGCTTAGAGATGCTACTCAGAAAGGCTCTTCTGAGAGACTAGGACTGTTCACTCTACTCCGAGAGACTCTACTGAGAGACTCTACTGAGAGACTCTTCTGAGAGACTCTACTGAGAGACTACGATTCTACTCAGAGACATTCTGCTTCTCCTGAGTTTCCTGACCATCACGCAGACAGACAGAGAGGCAGAGAGACAGGCAGGTAGAGAGACAGACAGACAGGCCCCAAGCAGTTCAGGGGTGGGTGATCCGAAGCATTTCTTTGCTCTTTGACAAACCGATGGACTGAATGTACGTCTGTGTGTGTGTCGGTGTGTGTATGTGTGTGAGTGTGTCTACTCTGTTTTTCTAAAGCAAAACGAGAAAAAGGAACGTAAGAGATTAGATTTTGTGACACCCTGATTTGGTTTATAGAGGAATAGTTAGTTGTAGTTTTTTTTTGTGTTTGTTTTGTGTTGTTTTTTTCTTTTCTCCAAAACGTTCGCGTCTGCGTGATTTAGTTCCTCTCTCCTCCCAGGTCGATGGAGGCGCCGGGGCTGCAACGACGGCGTCCCCCCTCCTGGTCCCTCCCCACCCCCATCCCCCACCCCACCCCACCTCAGGGCCCGGGCTGCCCCTGCCTCTCCTGGGACGGGGGACTGCGAGGCAGGGCCCCCCTGGCCCCCCCCTCCCCCGTCGCGGCGACCGACGCCGCCTCCAGACGCCTCCGCCCCCGGCCCCCGCGCCCCCCCCCGGCCCTGGGCCCCAGGCCGGCTCCTCCCCCCGCGCCCCCCAGGGGGGGGGCCTCCAGGGCGCCGGGGTCTCGCACCCGAGGCTTGCGGCCCCTCCGGGACGGGATGCCGTTGCAGCCGTCCTTCTTCAGGTGCCGGTGGAGGTGGTCGGAGCGGACGAAAGTCTTGAAGCAGCTGGAGCACTGGTAGGGCCGCAGGCCGGTGTGCACGCGCATGTGGTTCTTCAGGTCGTAGTTGTGGGCGAAGGCGGCGCCGCACTGCGTGCACAGGTAGGGCTTCTCGCCCGTGTGCTTCCGCATGTGGACCTTCAGCTTGTCCTGTCTGGAGGGGAGACACACACACACACAAACAGTTTCTTTAACTCGAGTCACGTGTGAACGCATGTAGGCACGCACGCACGCACACACTCTCACACACACACATGCCCACAGACACACACGGTCAGATAAGGCTCGTTAGATAAGACACGTTGCGCCGAGCAGACGTGCTGCATTGTGTTGTGTGGTACGCCCCCCTCCCTCCAACCTGCCCTATCCCTGCTCCCCCCCCCTGCGCCACAACCCCCCCCCACCCCACCCCCCCCTCCTCCCTGGGCTTCAGCTGGAGCTGAGAACATCTATCTTCTGTAGAAGGGACATCTTGGGTATCGACCTACATAAGATCTGTTTATATCTCTGTTTGAATGCACTGACTCACACCTTGAGAATCTCCTCCGCTCCTGGCTCATCCGACGCTACCGTTCCGGACCTGCACTACACCTGTTATTGTAACACTGCTTCATTATTTGATCGGATAGGTCACCCCAGGAGAAGAAGTCATAAAGAAGACGTCTTTATGAGCTCCTGTTCCACTGCAGAGTACAGACCGCAGATCAATGTCCTGGGGTTGTAGGCTCTGCAGAGACCGGGACGACATTATCCACACTGCCCCGTGGCTGTAGACAGAGCTCTAACCGGGACTACACTTCCCATAGTGCTCTGGGGCGCTGCATGGCGTGGATTGGGACTACACTACCCACGGTGACCTGGGGCATCCTAGCTTTAGGGACTACAATAGCCACAGTGCTCGGTGTGCTCAGTGCTGTGGGATAAGCCAAGTACTAAGTACTAATAATCTTCTCCTGCCAAGTAAGGGAGTGGCAAGCAGCTTTGAATCCGGGCTGTGCCAACTGTCAACCACTCAACGCTCTTACACAGCCTCCACCTTGACTGGACCCGGGAGCAGATAACACCGAGTTCTGTTGCTAGACACACTCTGTACATGGACAGGGATTATCAAGTCCTTACAAACGAGTAAACAAGACAAAAGAACAAAGCATGCCCACACCCGCACACACACACGCAAATACACACTCACACACACACTTGCTCCTACATACACACACACACATGCGCGTTCAAGCACGCACACACACAGTGCAAGGGGCCTTGGGATAAAGTGACAGTGACGGAGGTGAATTATTTAAAAATTACAGAGCGAGGCACACTCTTAACCCTGATCAAACAGGATTAAGATTACAATACCCCTCCCCTCTCCTCTCCTCTTTTCCCCTTTCCTGTTTCCTCCTTTCCTCCTTATTCCCCTCTGCTCTCCTCCTTTCCTTTCCACTCCCCTCCTTTCCCCTCTCCTCTGCTCTTCTCCTCCTCCTCTCTCCCCTCTCCTCTCCTCCCCTCCACCCCTCCCCTCCACCCCTCTCCATTTCTCACCTACATCTTCACTTGTTCCCTCTCCTCCTCCTCCTCTTCGCTCCTCCCTCCTCCTCTTCTCCCACCTATACCCACTCGGTTATTTAGACTAGATTCAACGCAAAGGGTCCTGGGTATTTCCAGTGAGCGTCTATTTCCAATGCATGTCCCCTGATTAATTCATTAAGAAGAAGGTTTCAAGGAAAAGGTTGTATTCTTAGGTACAGGGAAAACAAGCCAACCAAACACCATGAAATCCCTGGCATGGCCTAGCCTAACATAGCGTAGCGTAGCATAGCATAGCATAGCATAGCAAAGCCCAGCCCAACAGAGAATAGCCTAGCCTAGCCTAGTTTAGCCAACAAACAACTACATGGGACTGTGTGTGCGCATGTGTTTGTTTGCGCTTGTGTGTGTGTGTACGTTCATGTTTGTGTGTGAGTTTTGGCTGTGTGCGACCGTTTGTGTGCATGCTTGCCAGCGTGTGTAAGCGTATGCCTGCCTGTGTGCGTGTGCAAGAGAGAGAGAGGAGAGGAGAGATAGACAGCGCTGGTTTTGCTCTGGGCAATAATCAACATAACCAGGGATCACAAGTTCAAATTATTGCACTGGCACAGAAAGGGCACCCGTGAGCCTCTGAAGGCCCCCTGTATCTGCCTCCCAGCTGGCCTTTATAGCTAACCAGCCTGATAACGGCAACCCTTCCCTCTTTTATAGGACCCTCAGTCCACATTCCAGGACTTTACCACAGGCCCCGTTCCCTGTAAACAGCCCCTGAACTCCATGACCATGGCGAGGCTAGCTCTAATCACTGAATCTGAGACACTGGTTCCCAGGGGTTGGCTGTGGTGGTGGCATCCATTCAATACCACACCAGATGCTTGTTGCTATGCTAAGCTAGGTCCTCGTTTATGCAATATGCATGCGTCCAGTGCGCTAGGCTAACTCGTATGCGGGCCCGTCATACCAGGTTAACGCTAAGGCTGTGCTAAGTGAGTTAGGTAATGCTAAGCTAATCAGGCTGCCCTTGGCGACCCCGGTGTTGTGTTTGTGTTTTTGTTGATGGCTGCAGGAGGAAGGTCAGTGAGGACTGAGACCAGGTTCAGACAAAAGCGATCAACTTGCTACCGGTGGGGATCAATGGGATGGTCACTCTTGTGGCTGTGGGGGACCATCACCTCCTTAGCAGGGCGATCCCTTTGTTACCGGGACAACCGTGTGTTTACCAGGGGGATCCCCTTGTAACCAGGGCGAGTGGGCAGCGGGAGCTTACCTGGTGAAGCGTACTTTACAGATGGCGCACTCGTAGGGCTTCTCGCCGGTGTGGGTCCTGATGTGGCGAGGCAGCTTCCCCGCCCCCTGGATCACCTTGGAGCAGATGGGGCACTTCTGGAACGCCTTGGAACGCATCTTCCTCTCTCCTCCTCCTCCTCCACCTCCTCCTCCTCTCTCTCCTCTCTCTCCTCCTCTCTCCTCCTTCCCTGTCGCCCGCCCCTCTCCCGCCGCCCCCCGCCCCCCTCTCCTGCGCCCCGCCCCCCCGCGAGGCCCACAGGGGCAGGAGGCCCTGCGCCATGGCGACGGCGGCGGCGGGGTCCTCGCTCTGAGCGCTGTTAAAGTAATTCAAGTAAAACTCCACGTCGGGGTCCTCCCCCTCGTTGGGCTCCTCCCCCGCCGCCACGCGCTCCTTCTGCCTCTCGATGGAGTCCATCATCTGCTGCAGGAGCGCGCTGGCCGAGCCTCTCTCCCTGTCGCCGCCCCTCTCCCCCTCCGGCCCCTGCTCGCCCTCCTCCCCCTCCTCCTCCTCCTCCTCCACCTTGGGCTCGGCGGGGTGGTAGAAGTGGTGTCCGTTCTGGGTCGGGGGGAAGAATCCTCCCCCCGCCCCCGCCCCGCCTCCGTTCCCCCGGGCCCACGCCAGCATGTCTCTGGTCTCCGCCATGTCCCCTTCCTCCTCCTCGTCTTCCTCCTCCTCCTCGTCTTCCTCGGGGGCCAGAGCCCGGGCCGGGGGGGAGTAGTGCTGGTTGGGGCCCCCCCGGGCCCCCCCCCGTTGCTGTGGGTACCGTTGCCCAGGTTACAGTGCAGTTGCGTGGGGATGTCCCTGAGCTCTGGGGTACTGCAGCTGCTGCTCCACGTCGCCCCCCTCTGGAAGTATTCGAGATACTCCCGCGCGCGCAGCCGCCTCCCCTGCTCCCCCCCTCCTGCTCCCCCCGTCCCCTCCTCCTCGTCCTCCTTCTCCTCTCCTCGCTCACTTCCCGCCTGGAGAGACAAGAAAAAAAAGTCAGTTTCTACGTAAAGTTTTGTATCTTGATTGTACACTCTGGCTTTGAGTTTGACACTCGAGCAAAATCATGAAGAAAAAAAACTTTCCAAACTAACCCCAGAGTGTGAATTGGTTTTGTCAATCACTTGATCTACATAAGCCTAATCAGCATATTAGATTCCATTCCATATTATCGCTACAGCATTCTCAGTTACCGAACGCTTTCGGTAACTGAGAATAGAAGAGACGGAAACGAAGAGACGGTACATGAGAAAAAGGTTAGATATGTATTTAAGAAATTGTCCAAATATTGCTAAAGGTAAATAAATGAAGTTGGATAAAGATATTTACAGTAACGGTGTGTCAAGGTTAGAAATCTACATGAATTCATATTAAGGTATATACAGGTTATACATATATGTCAATATTATAAAGGGAAATAAATGTATATAATGGTATATTAAGATTTTGAATATCATTTCAAGGTATACAAATGTATATTAAACGTCAACAATAATAGTTGCAGTGAGAGATGTTGTAGATAGCATTTTATTCCCCTGTACGTCATGGGAGAGTTGATGAGGTGTTACATGCTGGGTCTGTAGAATGCAGCATGTGAACCAACTAGCCTTCCTCTCTCACACACACACACACACACTATTGGCTGGCATGAGTCAGTGTGAAAAGGTCAGTGTTATTGTGACCCCGGGCTATGAACAGAGTTTGTCAGAGAGAAAGAGAGGGGTCTGAGAGAGAGGGAGAGGGATGAGAGGTGGGATGGAGGGAGGGAGAGTGAAAGACAAAAACAAAGAGAGAGAGAGAGAGCGAGGATGGGAGAGAAAGACGGAGAGGGAGAGATCGAGAGAGAGGGAAAGACAGAGAGACAAAGTGACCAAAGAGTTAGTGTTTTTGAGTGGCTCCCTGGTTCTAAGCGGAGCGTACTGAGCATGCTCACCAGCGGGGAGAGCACTTTGGTATCCAGCAGGTGCGTGCACACTTCCTGTACGGGCGGGACCTCCAGGAGGCGGGCGGCGCTCAAGATGTCCGCCACGCTGTGCCGGCTGACCGTCAGGGTGGCCGTGTAGGCAAAGTCCAAGATGGCGGCCAACGCCTCGCCGCACAGGAAGTCCAGCGCGTAGACGTTCTGCTGGTCGGCGGCGGCGGACGTGAAGAGCTTGTGGAAGTAGGTGGAGCACGAGGCCAGGACGGAGCGGTGGGCGGGGAACTCGCGCTCCTGGGCGACCAGTAGGACGTCGCAGAGGAGGCCGCTGAGCCGCTGCTTGTTGAGGCTGCCCAGGATGTCGGCGCTGTGCTCAGGGAAGGGGATCCCCACCGGACCCTCCTCCGCCTCGCACGCCCCCCGGCCCCCGCCGCTGCCGCCGCCCGATTGGCCGGCTGCTCTGAGGCGGCGCCCGCTCCGCCCCCCGGCGCCCAACGACATCTTCCACCAGCCTGCCGCCGAGCCTCCGATCACAGCAGACGATCGTGGGTCCGTCCTGCCGTCTGTGCGTCCGTGCGTCTGTGGGGGGGGGAGAGGAACAGCGAGTCTCAGTGTAGGTTGGAGGTGAACGTTAGGGTGGCAAGAGGATAAGCACTTCCCCCCTGACCTCTGACCTCACAGGCTTCCTAGCTGACTGGACTGGACAGGTCTGTCCTTGTAACTGGCAGACAGACAGACAGACAGACAGACACCTGGACGAACAGGTAGCAAGCTGGAACAAACAAACAGACAGGTAGCTACCTAGACCGGACAAACAGGACAAGGGAGGGGGGAGGAGCGAAACGAGAGGAGAGGGGGGGGAGGAGGAGCGGAGGGGAGAGATAAGGAAATATCCCACAAGAGGAGTGGGAGTACACACACACACACACACACACACAGAGCGAGGGAAGGGTATTAAAAAGGGAGGTTGTCAATCCGGTCTGAGCCGGTTACCCCACCCAGCGCTGTGTGCCAAGTTTCAGGAAAGGCTGTCCCCTCTCTCACGTGTGTGCGGGGTGTGTGTGGTGTGTGTGTATGTGATTAACATGATCGACTGGTGCCTGGGGGGGAGGGGGCGCAGCACAGAGTGAACTCCCCAGTTTGGCCTTTTAACACACGCACACATACACACAGCACACACACACAGTCACCACCAAACATACAAGCACACAGATACACAGCCAAACACACACACGTTCACACCAACACACATTCACACACGCACACACACACACACACACACACACTCTCTCTCTCTCTCTCTCTTCCCCACACACACAAATCCAGCTCCATCTGCCAGCCCGCACAGCAGGAGGTGAACCAGGGGGATTATGCTCTATAAGAGCAACGCATTCAAATGACATTCCTTCAGACCAGCACACATGTACATCCACTAGACCTGTTCAACCTGGCCTCCCATCCTCTCCTCTGCTACTTTCCCTTCTTTTCCCCCCCCTCTCCTCTCCTACTCTCCTCTCCTCCTTTCCTCTCCTACAGCTCCTCATCCCCTCCACACCTATCCAGTTCCAGCAGGGTGTCTGACCTCCCCAGTTTTAGTGAAATAGCAAGACAATCCTAACGTGATATCAAGTTTCTTAGTTTTTTTTTACGTCTTTGTCTTCTGGCAACACAAACATGCAGTTGAAACAGTATGCAAGTTATAGGTGTCTCTCTGTACCTCTCCTCCCCCATAACCCCTCTTTATCTCTCTGTACATTTCCTTCTTTCCCTCTCTCCCTCCCTCTATTTATCTCTGTCCTTTCCAGCTGTGCCTCTCTGATGATAGTCAACTGACCACAGTCAGAACCACCTTTGTTTAGTGAAACAAAGATATAGTAGACGGCCATGGAGAACATGGTATTGCACCCCTGTTATTTGAATATGCAGGTAAGACCAAGAGAGATAGAGGAGGGGAGGACGAGAGAGAGAGAGACAGAGGGGAGGGGAGGTGGAGAGAGGGGAGATAGAGATAAGGCCAAAGCGAGAGAGATAGAGAGGGCAACCACAAGGTTAACGGTCATGTCCTTCGCAGGTGGAAATAGATCTCCCCTCCCCCCCTCCTCTCTCTCATCATCTCTTCTCCCCTCCTTCCTCGCCTCCTCTCTCCTCGCCTCCTCTCTCTGTTCTCCTCTTCTCTTCCTCACCACCACTTTTCTCTACTCCTGCTGGGTTACCCAGAAGTGTTGAGCTATTTTGTGCTAAGCTAGGCTATGTCAGAACAGGTTGTCCAGAGCTGGGCTAGGCTAGCCTGCTGTGCTAGGCTATGCTATGCTGGGTTATCCAGATCTGACCTGAGGTCGGAGAGCAACGCAGCCAAAAATAGCTTCTCCTCCCTTCTCCTCCTCCTCTCCCTGTCCTCCCCCCGTCCTCCCCCCTCCTCCCCCTCTCGGTGGGCCGGTGGACTAACCTGATCCTGACACCTCTTCATGGTAGAAACATTTCTTATCACTTATTCATGACTGTGGGTGACAGGGGCCACAGGCCTCAACGCTTCCACACACACACACACACACACACACGCACACGCACACACAGGCACGCACATACACACAAATGCATTTGATACTTTTTTTAAATATATCATTTAGTTTGTGAATGCTTTTATCCAAAGAGAGACACACACACACACAAACATTCTTGCGGCGAGGCAAAAAATACATTCGAAAGACAAATGCATACACACATACACAATGCAAGAGCCGCACACACCTTTACACATGCAGGCAGGTATGCAGGTAAACAAGCAGATAGGCATGCGAGGAGATGGGAACACACACAGACACACAGGTCGGCGTCATGCTGCTTTGCAAGTCAAACCTGGATCTTAACAGGCACTCTCACTCTTTCAGCCTCGCCCCCAACCCCCCACAGATCCTCACCCCTCGCCCCTCCTCCCTCACCCCCCTACAGACACTGAGCCCTATCCCACAGATCCTCACCCCTTACCCGCCCTCGCCCCTCCTCCCTCACCCCCCTACAGACACTGACCCCTATCCCACAGATCCTAACTTTCATCTTCAACCCTTAAATGCATGATTGTAACAATAATAATAATAATAGTAGTATTCTCATTGCTAAAATTCATGTTTTCTTCATTTAGCCTTTCCGTTTTGTACATCAGACAGATGCTAAGTGGAAACAACAGACACACTGGGCACAGAAGAAGATCAAAGACCAGAGGTGAAGATTCCCCCGCTAGTTTACCAAACAGTTATACGCATAGAAAGGCTTCTGTACACTTCCAACAGTGTTTCAGGAGTCGTGGAAGAGGCACAGTGCAACAGCATCATCTCGACGACACCATAACATCCTTCTGAACGTGTGACAATAAAAACAGCATGTAAAGTGCACCGTCGTACAGAGTTCCATAGGGTTGGCCTGTTGCAAGGCAGAGGTACAGCAAGTCAAGGCCGTGGGTCTAGTGAGCAGGTAGTGGATCACGTACTTTTGATACTCCAATTTTGAACTAATATAATCAATTTATTTGGCTCCAAAAAGGTGAACATAAACGAGTTGTAAATTCGTACAATAAGGTCAAATTAAAGATAGTAAACTGAAATAGGTTAAGATAGTACCGAAAAGTGGTCAAAAAAACGTATCTGTTATGCGACACTAGACCCAACATTTGGCTACCAAGTCATCTTCCAATGACCCGTCCAGGTGACGCTTATAACAATTATGACGTTCGAGGTAATGCCTAATTAATCAATTATCCTATGGTTCAATCAAATATGCTAATTTAGAAACAACAATCACATAACACATGTAACACAACCAAAGTAACCCAAGGCAAGTGCAAATTCTATAGTCGGGACAAAAATGTCAAAAACGGCTACAACACTATGTTTACACAGTTACCTCATGTTGAAATTGTTCTTTCACAGTCGTCCCAGGCAGTAGAGTGAGATATAGTCACGCTGGGTCCTAGCTCCTGCACGTTACAGTCTCCTCAACATCAAATCAAATCCTATTATTTCTTTGTGTAGCTATTTTCACAAGCAAAGTCACAGAAGGCCATAAAACTGCACCTAAACCAACCTAAGACCCTCAAAGAAGACAAGGGGAAAATAGAAAACTCAAAAAGGATACGAAAGAGTAAGACACTACAACTCCAAAGATGGTTGGTGATAAAGAACGTGGTCTGCCCCTCTCTTCAAGACCAATTCATCCAATGGGACGTACGGGGGTGGGATTTGAACCTGTTATCTCTCGATCTACCGTCAACTGCTCCCCCAGTGACCTACACCCCCACCCATACCATCTTCATCTACTGCATCTACATCTACCCATATGCACTAACCACCTAGGAAAACTGGGCGGTGCCCTTAATGCGGCCTATATCTCCTACCTCACACTCACACACACACACACACACGCACACACACACAGTGGTGTCAGAGTACCTCTGCTCTTTGTCTGATACATTCCTCTCGTTCCCGGCAGATAAAGCGAGCTCACCTGGGCCGACCTCGCCCGGCTCGGAGAGAGACGGACGCCGGTGACTCATTGGCCGAACGAGGCTTTTCAGGAACTGTTACAAACAGGTCTGAGGGGCGTGCGGCAACGTGCCTGTGCGTGTCTCTCGCAGGCAGGTGTGTGTGCGTGTGTGTGCGTGTGTGTGTGTGTGAAGGTGCGCGTGCGGGTGTATCACAGGTAGGTGTGTGCGTGTGAATGTGTGTTTGTGTGTCACACAGGCCCCTATCTAAAGTTACCTATGTTTCTGAACAGCTTGTTGATTAGTAGATGGATAGAGAGAGAGAGAGAGAGAGAGAGAGAGAGAGAGAGAGAGATAGAGAGAGATAGTGTGTGTGTGTGAGAGAGAAAGACAGTGTGTGTTTCTGTATGAGAGAGAGAGTGAGAGCAACAGATAGTCAGAATCGAACAGTCAAAGTATCAAGCAGCATTGTTTCCCAGCCCCTTCTTAATTCCCGCCATGCTTTGCTCTTCCCTCAGCGAGATTAGCGATCGCCGTGGAAACCCAGCTGATAGAGAGGCAGAGGGAATCACCCGAGCAGAGGCCGGATAGGTCAAGGGCAAGACAGGAGGGGTATTACAGGATAATCACCAACAGAGAGAGAGAGACAGAGAGAGACAGAGAGAGAGAGAGGGGAGGTGAGGGAGAGGGGAGAGGAGGGGCGAGGGGCAAGGGAGGGTGAGGGAGGGAGGGGGAGGGTAGGGGATGAGAGGGAGGAAGGGAGGTGGCTGCTCTTCCAAGAAGAGTGGGTTGGGGAGGGGCAGGGGCAGGGGGAGGGGAAAGGGGAGGAGGGTGGATGAGGAACTGGCAGGGTTGGAGGGAGGGGGGCAGGGGCGCTTCCAAGAAGAGTGGGTTGGGGAGGGGCTGGGGGGATTTGGGCCCACGGCCTGACGTGTGAGTCACTTGTGCCAGGGCTGGCCTGCGTTCTGATTGGCTGAGCCAAAGAGGAAGCAGGAAGCGAGTGAGAGCGATAGATGAGGAGTAGTGGAGCTGCTGCAGACACACCCTAGAAGGAACACACACGCACACACACCTGCAAACACACACACGCACACACATGCTGCATAGCACTCCACTCAAACACACACACACACACAGCTAGGTATGCCAGGTGGGCGAGGCAGTCTTAAACAAACTCACACCAAGAAAGCTCTCCTCCCGCCCTGAGTGAACCACCGACTCCAGCAGAGCTCGTTCCCCTGTGCCCTGGCGCAGCGGAGACGAGGTGTGGCTCAGACTACCACTACAAGTTACAGAAGGATTCCAGGAAGAAGGGCCGCCCTTCACCATTATAAAAGGAATTACAGCCCCTATCGAATATCCCTGCGCAATCTTGGACAGTAAAAGTTTATTGTTTCGTCTCAAAGGTCCAAGTTCCTGAGAGATGGGGAAACAGCTCGGAGACCCCTGTCCTGCGTTGAACTGCCCTATATCCATATCTCTCTGTCTCTGTCATCTCCTGGATGAAGCAGCCTGTCGAAAACACCAGACTCTAGCGAGTGAGTTTGTCACGTGGCCTCTCGCGAAGGCAGCCTGTCGAGAACCAGCTCGCCAAGCAGCAAAGTGTGCAGAAGCAGTCGGCGCAGAAACAGTCGGCGCAGAAACAGTCGGCGCAGAAACAGTCAGCGCAGAGGGCTGTGCTCTTCTCTGGGAGGCGACGACTTCCTGTGTGTCAGTGGCAGACGTGTAACAGAACCCCTCTGTTATCAGATGACCAGCCCCCTCCCTCTCTCTCTCTCTCTCTCTCTCTCTGCCTCTCTTGCTCTCTCTGCCTCTCTCCACGTCGCTCTCTTTCTCTCTCCAGCCCCTCTTTCCGTCAGACACCAAGCCTCTCTATGTCTCCACTCTCTCTTCCTCTCTCTCACCCTCTCACCGTCGCTCTCTCTTCCTCTTCCCCTCCTCGCCTTGTTCTGTTTCTGCACACACACACACACACACACACACACACACACACACGCTGCGCTGGGTTGTCTGTGACCACCACTCACCTACTTCCCCCTTCAGTCTACTGAGGATCTGGAAACACCCTCCGACCATTCCCAAGCGGAACACACTGGAACATTCCAAAACCCACTACATTTGTGTGGAAGGGAGGGTCGAGGGTGAGGGGAGGTGAGCGCGGTGGAGGAGGGAGGGGGGAGGAGAAGGGGTGAGGACCGGAGAGCCACAGCCAGGCCCACAGCTGGTGTGACCCAGTATAGCTGCTCTGTGACGGGATAATGTGATCAGGTCAGAGCCTCTGCATCAACACCCAGCACAGAACAGGCCCCTTCACCGACCTCAGCTCCACTAACTACTGCACAACAAGTCTACAGACACACTGAGGGGAGAGAGAGAGTGGGTGGGAGAGGCAGAGAGAGAGGGTGGGGGGGGGGAGAGAGACAGAGAGAGAAAGTGAGATGGAGAGATAAAGCGAAAGAAAGAGAGGGAGAGAGAGAGAGAGGAACAGTCCTATCTGTGAAGGAATGCGCTCACTATATTCCGTACGGAACGAAGCCCTCTGGTTCCGGAACAATCTATAAAGCAACACCCACTACTGTGAGAAAACAAAGAGAAAGGAATCCAGAAAAGTGTAGCATGGCAAGGGAAACATACCCCAACCTGTCTCCCCGTCTCCTCTAGGCCCGCTAGCTCGGACCAGAGCCCAGAGAGGAACACAGGAATATCTGAGTTCTTTGCCTCTCACCACCAAATTGATGGGTGGTGTCTGGGGCTGGGCCCTAGCCACCGAAAGTCCCCTGCAATTCTCCTGCATCCTCCAGACCAGCCGCCCTGAGTCCTTATTTAACCCCTCACTGCCACCGGCTAGCGCTGAATGCTAGCTCCGAAAACACATGCGAGCGAATGCGTGGCGCTACATGGAGTGTGTTTGTTTTCAGTTGCCCACGTCGATTGACAGTTTGAACTCTCGAGGTGAATGAGACCTGCTTTTCTGTACCAACAGGAAGTGGTGAGGGTAGGGTGCGACGATCGTTTGGTAACTCTATTTCTCGAGGAAAAAATCTTGTTCAGCCTGCTGCCTATCTCTGTGCGTCCTACCAAACCCTTTCCCCGCGTTGGGGCGTCTTCACTTTCCAATAAAGAGCCCTCCCTGTGCCCGCACTCCTGGGAACGAGTTGGACGAGTACGGGTTGCCAGGAATACGCCTGTGTGTGTGTACGTGTGTGTACGTGTGCGTGTGTGTGCGTGCGTGTCGATGGCTGATGTGTTCGAACAAATCAGAGAGTAAAGCAGTGTGGACAGAACACAGCTCCTCCCTCATGTGTTAGGGAGGAGAGGACAGGAAGAGAGGAGAGAGGAGAGAGAGGAGAGGAGAGGAGAGGAGAGGAGAGGATGAGGAGAGGAGAGGAGAGAGAGAGAGAGAGAGAGAGAGAGAGAGAGCAGAGAGAGAGAGAAAGGACCAGGAAGGACAGAGAGACCCAGAGAGCTGTGAAGGAGAGAAGAAGAACTGAAAGTAATCAAGTCATAGAGAACTGTTCAAAGTTTCAAAAGCTTCTCCTGGTTTTGTTATGGCAGCTTGTTCATCACGATTTACAACTCAAGTAGACTTTCCAACACGCGTGGCCACATGTATCCCTGCTCCTGTCACACACACACACACACACACACACACACACACAAGCCTACACGTACACACATGCTGACATGCGCACTCTCTCTCTCTCTCTGTCTGTCTCTCTCTCTCACACACACACACACACAAACACAGATCTCCAAGTAAAAGTGCTGCTGGTCTTATCTGTCTGTCAAACAGGCTTTGTGTAACAAAGTTGGTATTGATCTTATAATGGTTCTGGTGGGCTTCTACTGGGTCCTGGCTGTAGTCCCCTCACCCTCACCCTCACCCTCACTCTGTCAGGATGCGTGGTGGGGTAGGACCCAAATGCAGGGGAGTACGCAGACATTGTTCGAAAAAAGGGGTTTAATGCTCGAAAACTGGGAACACTTGAAAAATGGGAAACAGCCGGGGTAACACTTAGGGACGAAGGGTAATGCAAAGACAAAGACTGGACACAAAACAAGAACCTAAATACACAGAAATAAACAAGACACAGGTGGACACAATGAAACTAACGAGAACTCAACAAGACACAGGTGAAGACAACGAGACAGGGACACACTAGGGCAGGGCACAACCAAAAAACAGGGGGGCACGGCTGTGGCCGTGACACTCTCCCTCCCTCTCTCTCTTCTCCCTCGTTTTCTTTCCCTCCCTCTAGTCTCTCTCAGTCTCCCTCTACTCTCTCTCAAACTCTCTCCCTCTCCCTCTCTTTTCTTGTCTCTTGTGTCCTACATTTACAAACAGCGGCTCAATAACACATCTCCAAAATCAACATGTTCAGCAAACTCTCAACATCCCCCAACGGCGAGTTAACAAAGCCCCTTGTCCAAACCACGTCTACATGACATGAGGCTAATGTGTCTGAGCTCAACGTGAAATTCAAACAGAAGCATTTCATCCTCCTGCTCTGAACTCTGAACTCTAGCCAGCCCCAACTCTCTCTCTCTGTCTCTCTCTCCGCCTCTCTCTCTTGCACACGTCTCAGCCCCACACCCTCCCTCTCTCAAACACACACACACACACACGCAGAACCTGGTATTTATTTCCTCAACTCCCCCTCTCTTCTCTCCACAGACAGCAGAAAGAGAGAGAGAGGGGAAGGAAAGAGTGAAAGACAGGAGAAAAATACCAGAAAGAAAGCAGTATATATATCGCATAAACATTAGCAAGGAGAGAAAGATAGACAGAGAGAGAGAGAGTGGGCTTAATTAGAGAGCTCTTACCAGCTGGCCAGTAGCAGTTCTCCAGACCCCTGTCAGGCTGCCCTGCCTGCCTGCTTTGGAGACTCTATGTCTGGGCAGCTATCTACCTCAGGCCCCTGCCTCGGCCCTGGAACTCCAGTAGCAGCCTGGTTTCTCAGGCAAGCCCTAGCCTGATCCCTCTGCCAGCCACCTCCTCCCCCCTCCTCTATTTTCAGCCCACCGTTCCGGCAGCCCTTCTTCCACTCTGATTGGCCTGACAGCAGCTCACTCACCACACCTCCTTGCCGGGATTGGCTGGAGGCTGTTCTTTTTCCTGTATGGCCGAGGGCAAGGCACTCTGGGTAGTGGAGTCCTCAGATGCTATTTGACCTGGTTCTCAGCCCCTGCTGCGAACTACAGTTCCCATGTGTCTGCTGTCTGGCCACCTCTTCCATCCTGCTCCAACGTAGAATTACACACTACAGTGTGTTGCTAGCAGGATGCCAGGTATTAAAAGTACAGACGAGCTATCAAACAGAGCTGTGCTCGGGTAGAAAAGAACACACAAGCAGCACTGTCACACGTACACACACACACCACCACTCTGTCTTATGAACGCATACGTACCGCACACACACATATTTAAACACTCGTATCCACTGTCCTGACCTATACATTAAGACTCATTCCTGTTCTGACCAATTTCAAAGTGTCTGGAAGGACAGACCAACACAACAGATCGGTCTGGAAGCTTCCCTGCCACTTCCACGTCCCCCCGGATCGCCCGAGAGGAGATGACACGACCTCGAAAAGTTGCCGCCGTTGCGTGCCATCACACCTTGTCCTAAAGAATTATTTTTGGTTGTTCCTTCCTCTCGCCCTGAGTCCCCCTCCCTCTAGACACCGCCACCCCCCCCCTTCTCATAAGTGCTTCCACCTGCCTAGAAAGTTGACGTCTCAAACACATCAAATGAACTTTATCCGAGGGGCCGGGGGGGGCACAGAGAGGCACTGTCAGAATCAAAGAAACAAAATCAACTTTAGCGAGAGACAGCGAAGAGAGAAAAAAGGAAGCTTAGCTGGAGCTTGTCGAGAGACCCACTTCTACACCCCCCCCTCTTCCTCCTCCCCTGCCGACCCCCCCCCACCCACCTCCCCACCCTCTCTCCTCTCTCTGCCCCCCTCCCTCATTCCTCCTCTCCTCCAGAGAGGCTGGGTCCGCGGGCGGTCAGGCCCAGGGCAGAGCACCGCGGGGGTGGCTTGAACTCACCTGCGATGTCCGTGCCGCCGGTTGTTGTGAGTTAGCTCTGCTGCCCCTCTCTCCCTCTCTCGCTCTCTTTCTCTCTCCCTCTCTCTCTCTCTCTCGAGCTGTCGTACAACGCAGAGCCCCGTATGCGCTAGCCAGGCAGCAGCAGATCAACTCTATTCCCTTCCTGGTTTCTGGAGGGCAAAGAGGTCCCTCCCTTTCTCTCTCTCTCTCTCCTCCCCTCTCCCTCTCTCCCTCTCTCTCTTAAAGAAACAGCATTCCCCCTCTCCCTCTCCTGTCTGCCTCTCGTCTCTGGGGGATTACAGGGAAGCACATATTTCTGTGTGATATCAGATGTTGACTGTTGTTGTTATTGTAGTTCACCTACGTGTAACGTATATATATATTTTTAAAACTTTGTATCTGATAGGGCGAGTGAGTGGGCGCTTTACTTCCTGGTTGCTAATCTGAGAATGAACGTTCATCTGTGCTCAGTAACACACACTCAGATTAAACGGTCATGATCAGATTAAGCTGCAACTCTTGTCTTTCTCTGCTCACCCTTTTCTCTGTCACCCCCCCTACCCCCCCTCTTCTCTCTCTCTCTTTCTTGGTAGAGTTGCACCCACCCTTCCCTCACAGCCTGAGGTCATTGCGTCCCACCCCAGAAACAAGTCTTGGCACATTCCAAAACGCAGGGTCTGCCAGCATCGCCCCCTCCGCCCTCTCCCTCTTCTTCTCCTCTCTTAACACACCTGTTTCCCAGGTGGGACAACAGGAAGTGCTTTATCTCTTATTTAAGTTGTGTCACATGGCTCTCTCTCTCTCAAGAGGGGAGCTGCCAACCACGCGCCGTCAACGTGCAGGAATTGGCCAACCACTCGCCATCAAGTCACGCGATTGGCCAGCCACTCACTATCGACACACGTGATTGGCCAACCACTCACTGACACACCGAATTGGCCAACGCCCACCACATTGCGACCTCAGTGAGGTGAGAGGTAACTAGCTGCCTGACTGCATATATACATATTTCAAACCCGTCATCATTTGTAGACCTGGATGGGGAAGACAGCCAGCCACAGGAAGTGAACAGACAACCAGACAGGAAGTGCATAGACCTCAGACTGTGGTTGGTTGGTGTGTGTGTGCAGTGCAGAGACAGGAAGAGGCAGTTACACACACACCACCTAGAGGTTGAAGGTCGGCGTTACATAAAATAAAAAAATCATATTGTACAGAATTTTTTAATTAACTGTAAAGAAAGATAATAGTATAGAGGGGACATTCTAGACATACATTTACAAAAAAATACAATAGAAACTCAAAGCGTCCTTAATTTAGCGTAGCTCCAACTTCATAAAAAAAAATACAACTTTCCTCAAGTTAGTAACGATCATAAAAACTCTTAATTAACACGTCTCTCTCCTCACAGACCGAGTGATGTCATTCATGTTTATGAGCGTGTAGACTTACAGTCCAATATAATCCTAACCCTAGACAACTCCTGCCCAATCCCAACTCCTCTGCCCCCAAACCGCCCCCACATACCCCCCCCCGCCCTCACAACAATTTCAAGCTGAAAGGACTTTACTGGATTATCCTTCCAACGTTATTAAGTGTTATACAACCTTTTATAACCTTATAAACATACACAAAACATCATAAAAGTCCTGAAGCACCCATGCTTGCCACAGTTGTCCAAGGCTTGACCCGGGTCTTTGTCTATCTGGAGAACAATCAGACACACGTTGCATGTGTCATGTTCAATATGGACAGTCTTGTCTTTCACTCCACACAAAACCATCAGTCAAATATATACATTCACAAATCCGTTTTATTTCCTTTTTTTTGGTACAACGACCATATCCCACACTTTTTCATGTTATAATAAAATGACTTCTCCCTTATTATTTTTCATAAATCAAAAACAGGACTTTTTTCTTAATTAAGACTGCAAAATAGTACTTCCATCCTCTGTATATATCATTCAAACACATAGGAGACCAGTGAATTCAATGGGGATTCAATACACCAATACTCTCTCTATATGCATCCATCCTCTCTCCCTCCCTTCCCTACAGTTATCTCCGATTGGTCGGCTATACTAGTGATGAGCCAATCAGCATGTTCCTCAGGAGGGCTGGTGGGATGCATGTAAGGAGTGTTCCGGTCCAGGTGTTGGCCGAAGGGGGGTAGCTCAGATAGGCCCCTCACAGAGTAGTATCGCTGACTCAAGAGAACAGGTGAACATGATTCAGAGAGCTGAACATGATTCAGAGAGCTGAACATGATTCAGAGAGCTGAACATGATTCAGAGAGCTGAACATGATTCAGAGAGCTGAAAAGGTGAACATGATTCAGAGAGCTGAACATGATTCAGAGAGCTGAAAAAGTGAACATGATTCAGAGAGCTGAACGTGATTCAGAGAGCTGAAAAGGTGAACATGATTCAGAGAGCTGAACATGATTCAGAGAGCTGAACATGATTCAGAGAGCTGAAAAAGTGAACATGATTCAGAGAGCTGAACATGATTCAGAGAGCTGAAAAGGTGAACATGATTCAGAGAGCTGAACATGATTCAGAGAGCTGAAAAGGTGAACATGATTCAGAGAGCTGAACATGATTCGGAGAGCTGAACATGATTCAGCACTGCAGAGGGGAGCTGGTCAGAGGGACCTGACCACAAACAGGTTTAGAGTAGCCAATGTGATTTCAGACATTTGGTTCAACTGACATTTGGTTCAGACATTCGTTTAAATAAACAGTTAAAGTAAATAATGACATGGTATTAAAGTGATCTTAGGCATCAACACAGAGGAAAGGGTTATTGTAGCCATAGTACAACGGCATCCTTTGTAACCAAGGACAACACGCATTCGAGCTCTCCCTTGCGTGTCTCCATGGCAGCGGACAGAGCACGCCCACCGCAGGGTAACCATAGCAACCAGGGGCCCATACAATCGGATCCGCCAATCGGCCCTCAGAAGATAAGATCCTCTCTCACTGGCGCGCCCCTGACAGTTAGCATATCTCATCCACAACCATCCTACAGTAGTCATGACAACCCTCTTTGGTTCAACCCCCCCACCCCACCCCCTCCTCCTCCCCCCTCCTCGGCTCTAACGCCTCCCCCATTAATACAGGGGTTTAAGAGGGCAGGGGGGGGTCGCCAGGCAACACACCATGGCAACCCTTTCCTACATGGGAAGTCCCCCTCCTTACCTAGAAGACTGGTAGGAGAGGAGGAGGAGAAGGGAAAGAGGTGGAGGAGGAGGGAAGGAGGTGGAGGGAAGGAAGTGGAGGAGGGATGGAGGTGGAGTGGGGCAGGAAGAAGGGAAGGAGGTGGAGAGGAGGTGGAGGAGGAGGGGGGCAGGAAGAAAAGGAGGAGGGGGTGAGTTGGAGGTGTCGTATATAGAATATGATCATGTGATCTGCCAGTGAACCATGAGGGTTAAAAATACTTAGACTTTACCAGGAAACCTTTCACTAAGCTGGACTGAAGCAGAACAGGAACGTGTGTGTGTGTGTGTGTGTGTGCTGCAGCTGATCATAGAAAGATAGGACACTCTGCTTTGCATGTGTGTGTGTGTGCGTTGCGTGTATGTATGCGTGTGTATGCGTGCGCTGCAGCAGGTCAGAGAAGGCCAGGTCACTCTGCGCTGCGTGTGGGGGTGCTGGGCTGGTTGAGCCCCATGGTTTTACACATCCAGCCTGCGAAGTCCACCTCCTCCACCTCAGCCCTCTTGATGAAGGTGTGGCTCTGGAGGACACAGAGGATCACCGTTAAGACATCCTTACTCACTGAACTGTTAGTCGACTGGCAAGTTAACCAGTCAGCCAGCTAGCAGGTTAACCAGTCAGCCAGCTAGCAAGTTAACCAGTCAGCCAGCTAGCAAGTTAACCAGTCAGTCAGCTAGCAGGTTAACCAGTCAACCAGCTAGCAAGTTAACCAGTCAGCCAGCTAGCAAGTTAACCAGTCAGCCAGCTAGCAAGTTAACCAGTCAGCCAGCTAGCAGGTTAACCAGTCAGCCAGCTAGCAAGTTAACCAGTCAGCCAGCTAGCAAGTTAACCAGTCAGCCAGCTAGCAAGTTAACCAGTCAGCCAGCTAGCAAGTTAACCAGTCAGCCAGCTAGCAAGTTAACCAGTCAGAAGTTACTCAGCCAGCCAGCCATCTTTCCAGTTTGTTACTCACCATTAGCATCTTCAGGTCAGCTCTCTCTGCTGGGTTCTTGATCAGACTGCAAACAAAGAAACTAGAATTAGCATCCTAGCTAACAAATATCAACATTCCAGTTAACAAATACAAATTAGCATCCTAGCTAACAAGCTAACATACCTGCTAATAATACAGGTCAGCATCCCAACTAAACAAACAAAACTATTACAAACAAATATGGTCGCCTCACCATTTAGTCACAAACTCATGGAAGTCTGAGGTGAAGACTCCAAGGGGCAGCTTGGGCGGGGGCTGAGGAAAAACAAGTAGGCAGAGGAAGAAAAGGACAAGAAAGAGGAGGAAGAGGACAACCATTTAGCATAAGCACACAGTCATCTCAGGAGACAGAGTGACAGCTGTCAGGTGGTGAATCGGCAGTTCTGACCTCGTTGACGATGTAGTCGAGCAGTTCAAAGATGGCCATGGCTGGTCGGCTGTCCACACCGTGGCCTGAGAGAGAGTGGAGGAGAGGAGGGAGGGTGGAGAGGAAGAAGAGAGAGGCCTCAGCTAAAACAGCCGACATGTGAAGCTAACAGTCATAACCTAGTCACAAACTAGCTTTTAAAAACACAAACAAGGTTTCAATGTTTGTTTCGCTCTTCAGCTCACCGCTGACTGGTCGTCCGGGCGGTCTGGGGCGGGCGGAGTTATGCGATTCGCCCTCGGCCCCGTCCAGAACAGGCCGTCCGAAGATAGCCTCCAGCTCCTTGGCGTCAGGCGGGGGGATGGGGTAGCGACCCAGGGCCAGCTCCACCAGGGAGAGGCCCATGCTCCACACGTCAGACTGGACAGAGTAGTGGGTTCCCTGCAGCCTCTCCGGCTGTCAGGCACAAAACAAACACACAGGTCACATCCAGGCACGGCTTGCTATACTGCCAGGCCTCCTCCTCCCACTCTCTCTCGCTACTCCCCCTCTCTCTCTCTCTCCCTCCCTCCTGCAGGGAGACCAGGCTGCCTGCATCACCACACCCTCTCCAAGTGACCGCTTGCATCCTCTCCCTTCCAACTCTCCCCCTCCTCCTACAGCTCCTCGCCTCTCCCCCCTCCAGGTGCCCGCCTGGCGGTGCCAGCCTTCTCCTGGGCACGGCCCTCGACAGCTGGTGTGGACGGGGGGGACGGAGAGAGGGGAGGGAGGACGGGCAGGCTGGGAGGAGGGAGGAAGAGAAGTCGGACCATCGATGGAGGAGGGTTAGAGGGGGGAGACGAGGGGAAGGGATGCAGGAAAGAGGGAGAGGGGAAAGAGGCAGGAAGGAGAGCTGTCTCACCGACATGTAGGAGCGAGTGCCAACAAAGGAGTTGGCCATGGAGTCGATGAGCTGGCCGCTCACGCCGAAGTCGCACAGCTTGATCTCCCCGCGAGAGTTCACCAGGATGTTGGAGGGCTTGACGTCTGAGACATACGGAGCACAGGTCAGAGAGAGGAGAGGAGGGAGGGGGAGGGGGGATGATGAGAGTATGAGAGGAGAGGGAGAAGGAGATTGAAGAAGAGAAAGTGAAGGAGAGAGAGTGACAAAGAGAAGATGAGAAAAGAGACAGAAGAGAAAGAGAAGAACAAGAGAAGCGGAGACAGAGAAATAGAGAAAGAAAGAGATAGGGAGGGAAGGAGGGTGTGGCCACTGCTGTATAACAACATTTGAGAGGGTGTAATTATGGGCTGGCCTCACAGGCAAGGCGGTCTGCCCCTTCTCCTGTGGCTGGGCAATGAGCGAACACACACACACCCACACACAAACAGACAGACAACAACAGACAACAGACACAGACAGACACACATACTAGGGCTCACCTCTGTGCATGATTTGGTGCTTCTCCCTCAGGTAGGCCAATCCTCTCAGTACCTGCACGGCACACACACACACACACACACACACACACACACACACACACACACACACACAGTGAGACTACACACACAGTTTACATAAGACACTAGTGTTCTGGAGGATGAACGTTCTGTAGAACACACTTGTGTTCTAGAAGATAAGAAAGCTGCGTTCTAGGCTGAGCCGAGTGTTCCAGAGTGTCCTAGGGGACTAAGACACAGCGGCGTTCTAGAGAGTTCCTGGAGAGATAAGACCCGTGGCTCTCGAGTGTAAGACGGAAGTGTTCGCTGCTCACAGCGATGCTGACTTTGCCCAGAATCTCCTCTGGGATTCTCCTGGCCTCCTTCAGCACCTGATCCAACGAGCCTCCGTCCTGTAGAGGCCATACACACACACACTTTAGGACTGGACTAAACCAACACAAAATCACCTGTGTGTGGGTGTGGGTGTGTGTGTGTGTGTCTCACCATGTGCTCCATACAGATGCTGATCTCTCCGTCGCTGTAGAAGGCTCCGTAGAAGCCCACGATGTAGGGCGAGTTGCACTCGTGAAGCACCTGCAGCTCTCGGATGATCTGGTTCCTGATGGCCGGCTTGATCTCCAGGTGGATCAGCTGCAGGAGAGGGGCGGAGAGGAGAAGGGGGATTCAGAGAAGACTAGCCCAGTGCAATGAACCCCATATCCCTGCTATCGGGCACCGTGCCAACCCCAACGACTCTGCCGTGGTTGAAGGTGTGTTCGTACAGGTTGACGGCGTGTTCGTTGCCAAGTTGCCTCACCTTGCGTGCCATGACGAGCCTGGACGGTTTGTGGCGGACCTTGTTGACGACGCCCCCGTTCCCCGCGCCCAGCTCGCAGATGGGGTGGAAGTCGTCGTCCTTAAGCTCCCCCACCTGGGCCTTCTGGGTGAGGAAGGCCTCCAGTCTCTTCCTCTGCTGCTCGTCCAGGTCCAGCTCGCCGAGCTTCTTCTGGAGGGCCTCCAGGTTCGCCCTGAGAGGGGAGGGAGTGAGAGAGAGAGGAGAGAGACAGAGAGAGAGAGAGAAAGTTATGGGCATCTTTGTTCTCCTGTTCTCCTTCTACACTCGTACAAGTTGTACACACTTTAAAAGACGAGCGTTCGGTTAAAGCTACACGGTTACAGATCCAGTAGCCGGACCAGTAGGACTTCAGCTACTTACTCGGCCGCGGCATCGATTGTAGTGGAGATGGCCTGTCCTTCACCGATGGGAGTGATGTTGAGGGGAACGGGTCTTCTCTTCGGGGCCATGGCTAGGAAGGGTCCGTAGGTCTGGCTGTTTGTAGGATTTCCCGATACAAATCAGCGCAGTGAGGTGATCTTAGAAACTCACTCTGAAATAGCCGTGACGGAGGTGTCTGACGCTGGGAGAAGCTTACTTTACGAGCATGTCATTCAGCTGTTTAAATGGATCATATCCCGACCAGCAGGGCACATCGGACAGTTCAAAATTTCAGAAAGATTATCAACGGCAACACCTCTTGCCACGCATTGCCGTTGATATCTTATTGGCAGGCTAGCTCACGTTAGCCACTTGCTGGCTAAATGCTCCAAGAAAATCGTGAGATGCGTTAGAAGAACGTCTTTAGTGCGACAACCTTCTCGACAAATGCAGCTTTGGTAGTTGGCGGACCTGCCCCGCACACCGACACGGTGGTCCCTCCGTAGAATTAGGGGTTGTACAGGCGTACGGTTCCCCGTGTTGGGTTGTGGGGTGTGTAGCTCAGATGAAGGAATTTAGGTTTGGCACTACAATTCAGGAAGCAGCTACGACTTCAAACACTCGCGAGAGTTTGTCGGATAATTAAATAATACAACCATCAAGTTACCTATCGCGGTATTCTGTCAGACGGAACAATAAATGTAGTGCGCCCTCATGTGGTACATTACAGGTGTGAAAACTTCCCATTTAACAAACATTAACGAAACAGGCGTTTTTAAAAATGTGTTTAATTAATTCCACACGTCAATAACAGGTGTTAGAATACGATCATTTAGAATTGTACAGTTTTTTTTCATAACATAAGACATGAGAGCTAGTCTTATCTACAGTCTTTTGACGCCGCTCGTTGAATGAAGGGCTTCTCTGAGTGGCGACAAGAGACAACCATGTCCCATTGACCCCAATCTGTAGTACAGGACTCTCCATCCCTCCCTTCGAGCCCCCTCCCTCCCCCTCCCTTCAGTCCCACAGAGACATAATGCAGCTTTAATGCCACCAGGCCTCTACCGTGCACCTCCGCCTCGAGGAAACTTGGAAGCAATTCAAAGCTTAATAAAATATTATTTTAAATTTTATTGTCTTTTAATATGAACATATAAAAAAGACACAAACCAAAAAAAAACAAAGAAAAAAAAACATTTACATTATGGATTGCAAGCCTCTGTCCATTCTACCTTAAGCATTATTACAAGAAGGGATGTCACACTACCGCAACCTCCTCACTACATACGGTCCTCACCTTTGACCTTTCAACTTCAGACCCCTGAACTCAACCCATCTGGCTCAGATCCACAGGAACCAGCTCAACATTGACTTTCTTAAAATTGGGGAAATTCAGGTTGGGTGCGTGGGGGGGGGGCGGGGGTAAACAGTAATGCAAAGTACATACTTGGAAACGAAGAGGAGAATCTGGTTCAAGTGTGTTTGGCTAGAAATATGAAGGTGGCAATCCTATCCGAGGCAGGTAGGGTTTACAGAGCACCCAAGCGAGCTGCCTCCTGAGGCTTCGAAAGACGTTCTTATTGGTTCAGGAGGTCGTCTGCAAACTCGAGATTTCAAGAGAAACACAGAACACCCAATCACCCTGACGACACTCGAAACCTTCATGAGCTCCAAAGCTCCCGTTCTCGCCTGAAAAAGGTCTCAACGCCTTGTTGATTCGAGTTTACGGAAGGAAGTGGTCGCGGATCTGATTCGTCTGTCTTAACGAGACAGCAGATCTGATTCGTCGGTCTTACAGAGACAGAAGATCTGATTCGTCGGTCTTAACGAGACAGAGAGTGGCCATCCCAGCTCCTCACGTGTCAGAATTCAAAACACTCAAAACCAAACTAACCGTCAGCCAGGAAAACGACAACAGCAACGCTCGCAACGAATGAATAAAGCAAAAGGAAGAGAAGTTGTTAATAAATACTAGAGCGAGATCCAGCCCTCCCCCCTTCCTGTAGTCCTTCTACAGAGAGAACTACAACACGGCATCAACACCCCATAAACAACGTAATACTACAAAACACCACTTCCTGTTTCGTACTTCCTGTGTAGACCAGCTCAACAAGCCAAACGGTGACGCAGGATCCAGCCTCCACAACCTAAACACTTCAAAATCAAACGGCAGCCAAACCTGCCCATCTCAGCTCCGACCGCATCGGAGGGGGGGGTCTCAACACGCCTGGCTTCTGGAACCATCCGCAAGACTGGAACCGGTTGTTTCCTTGAATTCATATTCAAATCATTCCTCTGTCGTCAGAGACGAGAGCTGGGGCCAAAACACTCACAGCAAACTGAAAAGGAGGATGGAAGGAGGAGGTTTAAAAAAAGGGAGGACAAGCAACTAGTCTTTCTCTTTAGATGGGGGTGTCGGGGAGGGGCGGGGCTTAAGAGATGAAGAGGGTTAGTGACAGGGATCAGGCCAGCACCGCCGACGAGTCCGTAACCACGGCAACGCCAAACCACTCGAGGGATCCGAGTGGTACCGGCCACAGAACCAGTACCTGCTCTCTCTCTCTCCCCCCCCGCCCCCCCAGTTCTGAGTCTCAGGGCAAACGAGGACTACGGGAGCAGATGAAAATAAATGAAAATCACTTCACAACGTCTGCCTGCCAGTCTGTGTGACCGAGGTCGTCTGTGGAGTGCCAGGGTGTCATGTGACACACACACACAGCCTAACAGGAGATGGCATGAAGTGATAGCACAAGAAAGATCATTATAACATCATCATCATCATCATCATCATCATCTAGTCTCTCCAGTGTTGACTTAGCTAAATAAAAACTACTTTTCCCACGACCCCCTTCTCTCCACCCGGGTGTCAGCTACACTGTGGTCAGGTCTGCTGCGATTGGCTGAGGTAGGTTGTCATTTGACTAATGAAGATGGGGTTGAGCTGGGGGATAAACCAAACAACCCACCCCCCCCGCCTCCCCAGATGACCTGCTTAAAATGCTTCATCTTCAATCAGAAACACACCAGGACCACAGGGGAGAGGGGGTGGAGGGGGGACGGGGGTATTTGCATCAAGTCCCATAAAAGTCAGCAAAAAAAAAGAGAAAAAAAAGAATTCTTCATGTTCCTTCCTGGTTGTTGTTGTTGTGGGTGCCTGACCTGTTGACGTCATGACTGAATGAAGGAGGTGGCCCCCCCGCCATCGCTTGCAAATCCCGACAGGCGTCAAGAAAGGAGGGAGACGAGGACAGGAAGTGGTCTGGGGCCTGGACAGGAAGTGGTCTCAGGGTGGAGGAGGAGGAGGGGGAGGGGGGTGATCTGCTCAATAGTCTTTAAGATGCGTATAGTGTTGAAGGGGGCGAGGGTGGGCCATATGTGTGTGTGTGTGTATATGTGTTTATGGGGTTGTTGTGACCTGTGATGGAGGGAAGGGAAGTCCCTCCAGAAGCAGGCAGGGTGTGTGTGTGTGTCTGAATCTGGGCGTGTAGTATGTCCCTCTCGGAGATGAATGTGTGTGTGTGTGTGTGTGCGGGGGGGGGCAAATTGATTCCTCTCCTCAGGTCAATCATAACCAACACCCCTCCTTTCTCCTCCCTCTCCCTCTTGCGCCATCAGTCCATGTCCATCCAGCCAGCCAATCAGTAGGCCGTGACCAGATCCTTGTCGTAGTCATAGCGACCTTGTTTGGGCTGGGGGCTGTCTGCGCTGTCCTCCGTGTCCTCGCTGTCGGCGCCGCCCCCTTCCTCCTCAGACGACGAATCCAGCGTCAGATCCACCACGGCTCCTCCCCCGGCCCCTGACCCCGCCCCCGTGGACCCAGACTTCCCCGTCTGACTGGTGCTGCTGTGGGCAGGGGAGTGGCCATTGGCTTCTGGAACACCTGGGGGGAGGGAAAGGGAAAGAGGGGAAAGTGGAGGATGAGGAGAGGTAAGGGAGAGAGGAAGAGGAGATAGAACGGTCACAATCATAGAGAAATCCTTCACATTCCACCCTCCTCCCACCACCCAGTCGCCCCCCCGTCCTCCCCCCACCCAGCCCCCCAGACGTACAGATGTCCACCACAGGGTAATCGGGTGTGTTGCTGCTCTCTCTGTCCCGGTCCCTCTCCTTCTCATCCCTGATTGGTCGCCACGAGCCGTCAGTCAAGTACTCAATCTCCTCTATGTCCTCAGGAGTCTCCTTCAGGATCTCAGACAGAAGACTGTCTCACACACACACACACACAAACACACACAGTGAGACAAGCTGACATGCTTTTTCCTTCAAGGACACAATAGTGAATTCATTTACACGCTGTGACACCACAGTAACACGAAGATAAGATTGTGTCTGAGGAAGGGCGGCTGAGGCTGAGGAACACACACGGGACCACAAGCACCAACACTGATCTCCTCTGCGTGTTCTAACAGAGTCCAGAACATTCTACTTACGGTACGTCCTGGGAGATGCAGGCGGAAGGGGCTCTGATTAGAATTCCTTGAGAATGAGAGTGTGTGTGGGTGCGTGTGAGTGTGTGTGTGTGTGTATGAGACTGGTGGTGTTTAGAGTGTGTGTGTGTGTGTGTGTGGGGGAGGGGGTCTGGCATGGCTGGAGAACGACAGACAGGCCCTGGCACGTACATGCCTGCGCGTGTGTGAGTAGACCTTCGTGAGGATTGTGTGTGAGTGTGTGTGTGTGTGTGTGTCCTACCCGTCGATGGTGAGCAGCTCGAAGGGGGCGGGCTTGTCGCACACGGGACAGGTCCACGTGGGCTTCTTCTCGTTCATCTGCAGGAAGAAGACGGCGTCGAAGCACTGCAGGTGGGCGCAGGTCAGCACCCTGCAGGGCACGCCCAGACGCATCTTCACCAGCTGGGAGGGAGGGGAGGGGGGGGAGGGAGGAGTCAGTCACCTGGGTTTCAACAGTCAACTGCAGACCTGATGTCACACGTCACACGAGCCTGAGAGGACAGAGAACTGGACAGACAGAGAACTGGACAGACAGACAGATAGCTGGACAGAGGCGGACAGTTGGTTACCGGGCAGATTAGGGACACTCGGAGGCCTGTGGTGGCGATCTCACTCTCTGGGTCGAAGCGGAGCTTGTCCTGAACTGTAGACACACACACACAGGAAGCTGAACCACCATGACACTACACTCTCACTCCCAACACGGAAGAGAGGAGAAACTCAGGAGAGGGAGAGGAGAGAGAGATAGAGAGAGATACTATAGATATAGAGAGAGATAGATCGCGCTGAGAGAGAGAGCGATAGATGAGATCTATGGGCGCTCTAGATTCGCACTCTCCGTTGAGCTCTCTGCTCAGTCTCCTCGATCTCTCTCTCTCTCTCTCTCCTCTCTCTCTTCTCTCTCCTTTTCTCTCTCGCTCCCTTTTCTCCCCCTCTCTCTCGCTCTCTCTCTCTCTCTCTCTCTCTCCTTTTCTCTCTCTCTTCTCTCTCTCCGCTTCTCTCATCTCTCTCTCTCTCTCTTTCTTCCGCTACTACTTCCTCACTTCGTTCTGCGGCAGCGCTGGCTGTCTCCCACGGAGCACAGTTTGAGCTGGCTGAAGAGCTCTGCTGAGGTGAACACTCTGACCAGGTACACTGCTACCGAGTACCTCTGGGAGAGCAGGAGGAAGAGATACAGAACATCTCATTTATCCCTGCAGTAGTCTACCATCTAGTAGCAACCAGTCAACAGCAAAGCAAATGCAGCAAATGCAGCCAGCCAGATCGACCAACCGGCACTCAGTCAACCAGCCAGCCAGCAAACAAGCCAGCCCACCAGCAGCATTAACGTGGACACTGTGGGTAAAAAGCAAGCTCGGTGAAAGGCCTCACCTTCCCGAAGTTGCCCCACGTGACGGTGATTCTGTTGGTGGCGGTGGAGAGGTGGAGCCAGGGCGTGACGTTGACGGGGCGGCAGGGCCGACGAGGCTCCACGCCGGGCTTGTTAGACGGGTAGTAACCCTGGAGAGGGAGAGGGGAAGACAGAGATCCATCAGGATAGGATGAAGAGCACCGATAACAGTAGCCCCGCCTCCAGACGGGTGTGATGTCATCAACGTGCGCCCCAACGTCCCCCTTCCCACACTTCTCCCCCCTTCCAGACATACGTACCGGTACATGACAGTAGGACTGGTTCACCTTGACGGCGATGTTTGGAGGATACTGGTCTTCTTGCAGACCGTTGGAGTCTGTGTAACAGATTCTGGAGCAGACAGGAATCAGGGTTATCTTTGGTGCACACCAGAACTCGTCACCTCTAAGCCTATTAGACGTCACCCAAATGGCCCTCCGGCCTCTGACTGGCTGAGGTGTCTGTCATTCAGTGTAGCCTGGGAAACAGGGACTGGCGGCTCACTCCTATTTTAGATGCTGTGTTCTGCTGCAATTCTGAAAAACACCTTCGGGTCCTGTGTGTGCTGCATGCAGCGCCGAGAAAAAGTGTGCGAGTGTATGCTGTGTGTGTGATCTGAAGTGTGGGTATGGTGGTGTGTGTGTGTGTGTGTGGGTGTGTGTGTGTGAACCTCAGGGACTCACCTGAGAACAACCTGGATTGATTTGATTCCAGGACGAAGCTCGCTGGGCAGGAGAGAGAAAGAAGTAGTTAGAAAGACGTCCCTGAACATCCTGTTAACTGTCTTCCTACAACATGTTTAACTACCGGTTTCCTTCATGCTGCAGCTTGTTTAAATATCTGTTTCTATCATGCTACAGCCTGTTTAAATATCTGTTTCTATCATGCTACAGCCCGTTTAAATATCTGTTTCTATCATGCTACAGCCTGTTTAAACTACTGTTTCTATCATGCAACAGCCTGTTTAAACTACCTGTTTCCTTCGTGCTACAGCCTGTTTAAACTACCTGTTTCTATCATGCTACAGCCTGTTTAACTACCTGTTTCCTTCATGCTACAGCCTGTTTAACTACCTGTTTCTATCATGCTACACGCCTGTTTAATTACCGGTTTCCTTCCTAGTTACACCCTGTTTACTACCTGTACCAAAGTCTCCTCCACCCGTCATCATCCACACACACACCAGTCATCCACACACACACCAGTCATCCAAACTGTCTCCTACAACTGTACACGACCTTGAGCATGGGGCCCATTCAAAGCAGTGCTCTTCTTCTGTGGTTCATCAGAACGGCGTGTTCTAAAGGAAGCCCCTCCCCCTGCTCACCTGGAGGTGCGGACCTGCTCCACCTGGCTCTGCGTCAGCTCAAAGACACACTGGCTGTCCTGCAGCTTCTCGTTGTTCTGGGCAACTGGAGAGAATGGGGGAGAAGCAGAGCAGAGGAGAGTCACATGACCAGACGACCACACGTCAGATGACCACAATATATACACACAATATATGTGACATAAGGAGAGGTATGGTAAATACTTAGTCACTGTGTACAATTGACAAAAAATGCCTTGGAAACGCTCACATAGCAACAAGAGCATTAGAAACGGCAACACGATGATTCTGGACACCTGACTATACCATAGCTAGCCTGTGAGACAGTGACTGTGTGCGTGTGCATGTGTGAGAGAATGTGTGTGTGTGTGGAGGTCCTTACCCAGCTCTGTGGGGCGCAGCAGAGTCTCCATGGTCTGATAGAAGGGCAGGGACACCAGCTTCACCTCGGGCACAGGCGTGGGGGAGGCCTTGGCCAGGCCGCCATTGAGGTAGTCAGCGCCCTGAGAGCTGGCCGTGGGGGAGGAGCTTAGCGACGAGTACGCCACCGGGACTCCTCCCTCCGGGCGGCGTGCCGCCAGCCAACCCGACGCCTTTGGAAAGCGGGACTCGTACAGCTGCCGGATGTTCTTGAGGAGCTCGGGGCTGTACTCGGTCTGGACCAGACGCAGGGCCCGGCCCACCAGGTCCTGCTTCAGCCCGCTCTTGCTGCGCCCCATGGAGGCCAGCAAGGTCTGGAGGTCTGACACCCGGAAACTCTTCACCATGTTCTACAGGAGGAGAGGATAGGGGGGAGGAAGAGAGGGGGAGAGACGGATGAGAAAGGAGAGATGAGGGGGGTGAAGGGAGGAGAGATGGTAAGGGGGCGGGAGAGGTGTGGGAGGAGAGCTGAGACAGAAAAAGAGAGAAGGCGTTACTAAAAAGAGGAATGGACAGCATTGGTTTGGTTGGTTTGAGAATCCAGAGCTGGTTTCTTCTGAGCTGCATTCAAAACATCAAATAAACACTGTGTCCGTACAGAAAACGATGCTAGCTATGGCTTACTGTCAGACCTCAATCTGCTATTCTGTCAGACATCAGTACATGGCGGTTCTACTGTACACGCTGGCTTTTGGCTGTTCTAGAATCCAACAACCCTGTGTTCCAGAGAGGCACACACGAAAACCGGCTCGGTGTCCACTGCTAACCGGATCTAGAGACTAGTGGAGGCGCATGAATGCCACACTTTACAGCACCAAACTCAAATGTTTTGGTTAAAAAAAAATGGACACATCATACAATCCACCTATTTGAAGTTATAAATGGCTTAAACTGAACTGAAGAGATCCGAGCCGTACATGCATCTATCGGGAACGGCGGAAAAGCGCGAGCCTGTCTTTCACTTTGACAAGGGGGTAGCTTTTGTTGTCATGCCTCACTAGTGTAAATACGTCTATTTGAAAGGCTGACGATTGCGGCGAGCAGTCAGAATCGCTTGCATTGTTCGAATAAAGCGTGGATTGATAGTGCTTCACGCCAGCTCCCTACTGATGAATGTTTTCGTAGTCTCATCATTCATTTTTCTGCGTCTCTTATGCCTATAGCCAGCATGCTAGAGACGCGCACTTACAGCCAGAGCCGACCCGTCTCCCTACAGCGCATTCGTAACAATATCGACACTAAACCATTGCTTACAGTACTGAAACAAACCCCTCCATGTTTCCCCTGACCAACAGACACCGTTCCCTTCCCAAAGCATTCCTTTCCCAACCACCCGAGCGAGCGGAGCTGTACTTGCCATCGCTTCCACCAGTTCGGCCGCCATCTTCGTACAGCAGCCCCGCGAGAGCCAGAGCCGAAGGCAAGTACTTCACCAATGAGAGGCAGCGGAGTCGCTAGTCGACGGTTCTCATCCGCCAATCAGAACGCGGCCTGGACATGAGCCTGGGGGAGAAAGCGCTGAGTAGGCGTGACAAAGGTTTTTTAAAGTGACAGTCCAACTTTTAAAAAATACTAAGAGGCAGGCGTACCCCCTACGGTAGGCCTCGGTGTCAGGAATAAGCAAAAGTGTTAAAGTATTTGAACATTTACATACACTTAGTTTAATAGTCTTGCGCTTAGTCGGAAGTACACAGTGAAAACGGTTGAAATTGTGCAGCCGAGAAAAGCCTGCTGTGATCCTAGGACATGGACACATGGCCCATTCAATTCCCGTCCCGAGCAAAATACTCCACTTCGCGATTTACATACAGCCGTTGCTTATCGAATAAATGCTTTGTCTATTTTTAACAAGAAATAAAACGAACCACAGGTAGCCAAATTATACACCGTCATCACAAACACAGTGGGGCAGAACCGGCCGTTGTAGAGGAGATTGACATTAGGTTGTCAATGTCACAATGTAATAAACTGATGGGTTGGAAAACAAGAACGCATCGGATCAAATCGGTTGCTCGTTGGGCAAAGGAGATCCACATTCGTCTAGCAAAGATCCATTTCTGGTTTTTAAAAGTTATTCATTTGTTATGAAGGATAGGCATTGATGCATACAATCAATTGACCCGCTAATTACACAGTAATATGATAACATTATTTCTCCAGTGGATACGATCCTTTTCCATAATTCCAATATGTTATAGACTACATACATATACCAAAACCTAACCACACACAAATGCAGGCCCAGTCAATGCCGTCTCCACATTCGAATCCGGAAAACATGTATGGGGTTTGTGTTTCATAATTAGTTTGAGGCACTATGTGGTAGGTTACTATCTAAGAGATCACTGAGATGTGGTTACTTTGCGATGTACCTTGTAAATACAGACTGTTCCTTGTTTCAGAACAATGCACCTCTGATTCTTTATATTCCGCGGTACTTCCTGTAAGCACTGTTGGATAAATCGTCTGCTAAATTAATATGTAGGATAATATAATCCAACCCGGGACGATTAGATCTAACATGTCAACCGATTAAAACAATTTAAAGCGTTGCCCGGACTGCGTTCCGACTGATCCCAGCAGATGACAACTTTAGAAGTTCTGATGTTTGGTCACACGAGGGCGCTGTAGTCCACGGATGGTAAACTCCATTCTCTTTCCTGACGGTACTTGAATATACCAGACTGACACAGTGTGTGTTCTCTCGCAGTCCGCCAGCATTCATGAACATGGAACTACTTAGAACATTCTACATCATTAACGCATATTTATTTGTCGTCGTTTCCAAACCTGTAAAATACACTACAGGAAACATAAGGTTGACGGCGTTCTGAGAAGATAGAAAATGAGTCTCAGGTTAGAATGAATAGCATAGAATCCTACAACATAACATAGTAGACTACATCAGAGCAGAACAAAGTAGAGTAAAGTAGAATGGAATAGAATGCTACAGAACAGACAGTCCCATTGTTTGGGAACTGTGCGATAACGCTCAGAAAGAAAATAACTCTTGTTTTACTTGTACCACCGTTATCTATTATCTACTAAACTGAAATATTTGAGCTCTTAGTCAAGGTCACTACTGAGTTTCGTACCAGCCAGTCAGCACCAGTCAGGCAGAACCAGTCAGCCATGCGCGATCGCGAGGACCAGGAATTTAAAACATGCAGTTGGATGCTTCCATGTTGATGAGTTAATTATGACAGTTTAGCAGCATGTATGTGAGAAAGCTGTAGGCCCCAGAGCACCCCCCCCCTCACCCCCTCACCCAGCCCCCAAAGAGGATCACCACACCCAGCGGCCCTCGGAGACGGCACTACCGTCCTCGACCCTCGGCACACCATGCGCTACTAAATCTGACTGTTTAATCTCCCGTAATTACACAGATTTGCTTAAGGTAATAAAAAATAATCTGAGTGGATGGGACCCCCTGGCTGGCCTCGTCCTCGCCCCCCGCCGCAGGCCTCACTGGGAGGGCTGCTTAAATAGGGACGTCCTCCGCTTCTCCGGAGCACTGCTCGAGTCAAAGGCCTGAAGGAGGGAGCCGAGGAGAGGCAGGTACCAGAGAGAGAGAGACCAGAGAGAAGCGCCAAAGAGAGACCAGAGAAGACACCGGAGAGACCAGAGTAGAGCCGCACACTGAGAGTGTGCAGAGCTCCTACAAGACCCGCGGCCGTTCACGGTGTCAAGACTCGAACCGAGACTTGCTGTGAAGAGACCAACGATAGCCTCTTATCCTGTGTCACGAGGGCATCGGACTCTGCCCCTGCCTGAAGGGATCGCCGCCTGTCCGGAGAGGAGGGGGGTCAACCGATCAGTATCTATCCCAGAGGAAGAGGAGGTCTGTAGGCTTCAGCTCCAGGGGAGACCATGGAGGAGGGCAGCTCCTGCAGCAGAAGCAGGGAGAGACTGGGGTTGAGGTTCACCATCGACTACCTGCTCTACAACAAGGGGGACAAGCAGGGGACCAGAGAGGACTCTGAGAGCCCTATTGACAAGAAGGAGCAGATGGAGGAGGTATGGGAAGAGGAGAAAGAGGCCGGGATAGAGGAGGAGCAGGAGATGGAGGAGAAGGTGGAGGATAAGGTAAAGATAGAGGAGGAGGTGGAAGAGAAGGAGGTGGAGAAGGAGGAGGGGAGAGGAGGAAGTGCTAAGTCCACGGGACTCCTCCTCAGACCGAGAATGGAGGAGCCCCAGATGCCAGGGGGAGGAGCTTAAGAGTTCAGACCCGGAGAACCAGGAAGTGGAGGCGCCCGAGGAAGAGAATCAGACCAACAAAGGGAGCCTGGAAGAGGACAAACCCGCCCATTCCTACATTGCTCTCATCTCCATGGCGATCCTGTCATCCATGGAGAAGAAGCTTCTACTGTGTGATATCTACCAGTGGATCATGGACCACTATCCCTACTTCAAGAGCAAGGTTGGTCTCCTTTCAATTCGCATTTACATTTGACTCTTTTATCCAAAGCGAAATACAAACAGTGCACGTATAAAAAGTACAACAGGAAATTAACGATCTGTTCCCGTCCCCCAGGACAAGAACTGGAGGAACAGCGTCCGCCACAACCTCTCCCTGAACGAGTGCTTCATGAAGGCCGGCCGCAGCGACAACGGGAAGGGTCACTTCTGGGCCGTCCACCCCTCCAACTACCGGGACTTCTCCAACGGGGACTACCACCGCCGCCGAGCGCGAAGGAGGATCCGCAGGATGGGGGCCCAGCCCCCCTACGCCCCCTTAGGCATCCCCGGGCCCTACTCCTCCCCCCTCCCCCGACTACGGGGCACTGGGGGGCCCTTCTGGTGCTGCCCTCCTCCAGCCCCCCTCCTCCCCCTGTCCTGCCTTCCCCCTTGGGTGTACTGGTGTTGGGCTGGGCTGGAGAAGAGGAGGCACCCCGGGTTCCTCGCCCCCACCCTCCAGGGCCCCATCCTCCAGGCCCCCACCCCCACCCTCCAGGGCCCCATCCTCCAGGCCCCCACCCCACCCTCCAGGGCCCCCATCCTCCAGGCCCCCATCCAGTTTGGCTGAGGGGTTGAGGCTAAAGAAAGAGGTGAATGAGAGGAGAAGAGGTGGAAAGAAGAGAAAGAGGATGAGAGGAGGAGAGGGTGAGAGGAGGAGAGGATGAGAGGAGGAAGGATGAGAGGAGGAAAGGATGAGGACAGGAGGAGAGGATGAGGACAGGAGGAAAGGATAAGAGGATGAGAGGACTTTGTAAATCCCGACAGACGATGGGCAGGGGGGGACATGATCAAAAGTGTCTGGAAAATGAAGACATCAGGAAAAGTGAATACATGCTTGATACCAAAGTTGAGATGTTATGGGTGGTTTAACGTTTTTGAGAAAACGTTACACTCTGAAACAGATATGCACTGATACGCTGTATAAACTTGATGCTGCTGTAAATAGGTTGTAATCATATTGTATTTATTTCTATACTATGTATCATGACTTGTGACTTATTAATAAAAAATAAAAAAATCAAAACAACCATTTTTCTTCATAATTTAAAGAATGTTACGCACCATCAGAACATCCCATAACACTCTGGTTGTGTTTGAGTGTGTGTGTGTCTGCCTCCGTGTGTGTGTGTATGCATGCCTATATGTGTGTGTGTGGGGGGGGTGGCATGTGTGTGTCTTCCTCAGCATGTGTGTGTGTGTGTGTGTGCCTAGGAGGGTGTTGGAGCTAGAAGGCAGGGCGCCCCAGGAAAGCTGTGCCCCCCCTTTTCCCCCATGCAGGGATAACAACACAGATAATCCCACCAATCCCAAGCAGTTTCGGAAAATAGGCAGATTATCACACAGTGTAATCTACAAGCTCTCCCGCAGGGAGGAACGACCATGGGGTCAGCGAGGAGAGGAGGGGGAGATAGAGGAGAGGAGGGGCAATGTGGAAGAAGGGAGGAGAGGAGGATTTCAGGAGAGAGGTGAAGAGTGGATGTGACCAGAGTCTGCACAATGATTACCACACAGACTTGACCACTATGATAAAACAACAAAAACTAAAATGTCACGAACGGTATTCAAGCCATCCGAGTTTTGGGGAATGGGGAAAAAAGTTCAATCATAACCTCATCTATGTGTAAACATCTTGTATAAAACATATAAATTATGTATGTGAGACACCGTTGGGAAATATCTTCATGCAAAGCTCGGTAATCTCAGGGTGAAAAACCTAAACAACGAACGATTTAACCGCCCTAAAAAATGTCAATTATGACCTGTCAATCAATTATGACTTGTCAGTCAATTATGACTTGTCAGTCAATCCATCAATAGTTTGGATGATTCCTTTCTGCTTGACATTTCCATTGAGGGTATGTGTGTGCATGTGTGTGTGTGTATGGAAGAGTGTGTGTGTGCATGGAGGAGTGTGTGTGTGTGTATGTTTGTCTCAGTTGATCTGGGAGCTCTGTTCCAGCAGTTATTGAGCAACTGAATAAAACAAATATTTGACAAGCAATTAGATTACAGAAAGAAACTAGAGATTTAGCAGTTCGGGGGGGTGATGAAGGTAAAACACGTCTCCAAGGTTATTTTAAACTTGAATCGTTTTCTTTCTTTCTTAGCATGGATGCAAATCCACCCGATTACTTTGTTTCATTCCACAAATCTCCCTATTCATTATGGGTAAACTAATTGGGGCGCTAATTTGTTTAATTCCCATGAATTGCTCTCTGCATCAAATCCTCTTCGTTTTGCCAGCTTTAAGGCTTTAATTCTCCTGCATGTGCTTAGCGCATGCTGCTTGGAAGTGGGGCTTTAAACAGGTTGCCTTCACCATACACACAGACACACACACACACACACGACTGACACACCCACACACTCACCTATTTCTTAAAACAGCCTTTAAAAATTGGAAACAGCTGCCAACAATTGTAGAATCAAGAGAGGAGGAACAACTCGCACACGCACACCACCAATACACACACACACACACACATACAAACGAATGCACATGCACACAACGTTTGGACTGTTTTAAGTGCATGACTTTTAAGCTGCCGACACACACACACACACCACACACAGATACAGGTTTGAGTGTTTTTGATCTGCTTATTCTAATAAGATGTACGGTGGGGTGCGGAGGTGGTGGTGGGGGTGCGGTGGTGGCGGTGGGGGGTCTGGATTAAAGCCCATAGGCCTCGCCCTTGATGCACCAGAGAGTGATCTAAGAGGATTACCCCCACTGTGACGCTGACAGAAACATTCTGGCCACCGCTCTGAGACCAGCTCCTAGCTCTCCCACGTGTGTGTGGAAGGCTGTGTGTGTGTGTGTGTGTGTGTGTGTGTGGAGAGGTGTGTGTGGGGTGTGTGTGTGTGTGTGTGTCCTAAGCTGCTCTCCCAGACCAACCAGATCATCTTGATTGAGTGTGTGGTCCAACACTAGGCCAATGTTGACTAAACACTGACAGCAGATAGGTTCAGTGGGAGAGCAAAGAGATATACAGTGCAGGGGGGATTTGAACCTGGAATCTCTTGATCCGCAGTCAAAGAAAAAAGTGAGATAGGCGTGTGTCAGTGGTTAGAGCATTCGACTGCAGATCAAGGGGGATCCATGTACCCCTATAGCTTTGGATACAATATCTGCTGAACTAAAACATTTGAGTATTACGTGACTACATTCATGTAAGAGATTTAGAACACTGACAGATATCGGATCTCTGTCAGAGCAGCGTTTTATCCCAAAGCAAATGTTTTTATCCAAAGCAACACGATCTTTTGATTTGCAATCAAATGCACTACCTGTGATTAGGAGGATGCACTTTTTGTGACATTAGCCTACAGTTGTTCTGAAATCAGCTGCTTTCTTCAGTCGTGTCTGCGGAACAATAGCCGGTGTGCCTGCATCAAAGCCTTCATAATGGCCAATCGATCGTCGTGAGTGCGAGGCGCTATTCAGCTATTCTTACTGTTAACCATAGCGCCCGGCCAGAGAGCCGCGCAGCCATCTTTGAAGACATGTTTTATTGCCTTCTCTTTTCATCTGCATCTGTCATCCCTGAGGTCGGCTGTTTGATCTCCCCTCACATCCCTTTCATTCCCCGTTTTTCTCTCTCTCAGACTCTACTTCACCCCCCGCCTCTCTCTCTCTCTCTCCCTCTCTCTCCCTCTCTCTCCCTCTGTCTCCCTCTCGTCTCTCTCTCCTCAGCAACTCTCTCTCCCCGGGGTCGCGTTGACCTGTTGATTGACAGCTGGGCTCAGACATATGGTAGGACGAGGCATCGACCGGTGGTCCCGGGAGACCAAGGCAGACCGAGAGATTTTTTTCTCTCTCTGTCGGAGCAGCGTTGAGTGGGAGTACCAGGAGGGAGAAGGCGATAAGAGAGGTGTTCGCGCTCGCTGCGTAAAACGTAGGCCTCCCATCCTCCCACTAGATGGCGCACGTCGCCTGTAAACGCGCCTTTCTTGTTTTGACCACCCTCTAGAACCCCAACACGCTGGGCAGCTGGATCCTCGAATCCTCGACCTAACCGTTATTTTGTTTGTTTGTTTGATTGTGTTCAACGCAGCGGTAGCTGGAAGCTCCAGCGTGAATATGACATTTATCTCAGCACGGCAGCCGAGTACAATCCCGCGATGGGACCAGTTTAACTGCATCAGATGCGCCAAACAGATACTAATGTCCTGTACGAAACACGAGCGTCTCCGGAGACCCCCCCGCCCCCTTCTTACAGAGGATCATATTGCTTACACATGTCACCCCCAATTCTACTGACAGCAGCGCTATGGCTTACGCCATGGTTGTGGTTATCCCTTGTCCTGTGTGTGGTTGTTGGACAGAGTTGTGTATTTACACTGCTTACTGTAAGCTGCTAGACTATGTGTGTAGTGTGTGTGTGTGTGTGTGTGTGTGTGTGTGGAGTGTGAGAGTGAGAGAGAGAGAGAGAGAGAGAGAGAGAGTGTGAGTATGATAGAGTGTGTGTAGGCAGCACGTGTGAGCCCAATAAAGGATACCTCACCAAGCAGCAAAGATGATGCTCTTCCTGTTGTGGGTGTGTGTGTGTGTGTGTGTGTGTGTGTGTGTGTGTGTGTGTGTGAAAGTCCATTGCAACCATCCCTTTCTGGGTACCCAGGGGAGTGACGTTGCCATGGGGATGGTTCTCTGGTCAGGCCGGCAGTGATCCCCGCTGACCCTTGCCGGTGACCTTTGACCTGGAGGCCATTGCCAGGGTCAGGAGGTCAGCAGTGGCCGGAGGGCAGCTAGAGCACTCACACGATTGGAACTCTCGACTCTCATCCCTCCATCTCTCTTCCCCCTCTTCCTTCTTCACACCCTCCCCTCTACGTCTCTCTCAATCTTCTCTCGATCTCTCTCGCCCTCCCCCCCTCTCCTCCCTCACCTCCACCTCACCCTCTGTTAGGAAGAGAAGGAGGGGGGAAGGTGGGGGACGCTCCACCATCTTATACATTCTTTGTACGGAATGATGACCAAGTCCAGGGCGCTGGTAGTCACATGACCTTAGCCTGCTGCTCCCAAATAATTTATCCCTCGACTGATAGCTCGTCAATATCAATTTATTAATTTAACAGCTGCGGACTGATAAAAGGTAGAACACGCAGGAGGGAAGGAGGGGAAGAGGACGACTTTAACAGCAGGAAGGGAGGATCGAGGGATGAGGGGGAGAGAAAGTGAGATCAAAACAGACCTGCGCGCGTACACATTTCTACCTTTATCTATCCAGGAAGGGCTCATTGAAATGGGCTAAGATTTGAGAGATGGAGAGAGGGATGAAGAGAGAGAACAAAAGAGAACGTGAGAAAAGAGAGAGAGAGATCGCTGGTGCTGATTGATGTGTGACGGTGTGAAGCCGGAGAGAGATGAAGTCTCGCTCCTTCAGGCGGCCGGCCATCGCTCCCCCCATGACAGGATATCGAGTGGAAACATATGAAAATGTATATGATAATTATCGCTGTACGATTGTTCTGATTGGCGAGGCGACACACTGGCATTCACTGGTGTCGTGAACATCAACACACACACACACACACACACACAGGAACAAACACACACATCGGTCCTCCTCGAACCCACATCCACCCTCTCCTGTTCCCCCTTGACCTCCATTCTGATCTCTGAAGAAGCGGATGGATAGAATCATATAACCCCAAACACCTCCACAACATAACGACCCTCCAGCTGGATGAAAGGTCTTTTAACAAGACTTTGTGGTCCGGTGGTCCTGACCCTTGACCCTTGACCCCACTACGTTCTTAGACTCCCGGGTTCAGGTCGAAGGGAGGTCCCTCTCTCCCTCTCTCCCTCTCTCCCTCTCTCCCTCTCTCCCTCTCTCCCTCCCTCCCTCACACTCCCATGCACCCCTCCATCTTTATATAAACCATTCCTCCATGTATTCCTCCACCCATCCCTCCAGCGTGAGGTGGCTCAGACCAGCGTGTGTGTGTGTGTGAAAGGGAGATGATGGACCGGGGTTAAGAGGTGTCAACACAGCCGGAGCTCTGGAGAGCCTCTTCAACTGAGCTCGACACTCTGCTGTCCTCTACACTCATTACACACCGTAAGTGGGGGATTCAGACACAAACGCTCTCACACACACATGCTCTACTCTCTCTCTCTCTCTCACACACACACACTGGATGACACATGCTCCTTGTTCCCTTCTCTCACCTTGCCGGTCGCACACGCCTCCCAGCGAGAGAGGACGACACACACACACAGCTCCCGGTAGAAGACTGAGATACACAGACAGACACACACACACACATACACACACAGACACACACACACACACACACACACACACACAGACACACACCCACACAGACGCACACACACAGCTCCCAGGGAGAGAGTCACATCACACGGAGCCGTGTCACTTGTATGATGGACACACAGACACACACACACACACAGAGACACACACACACAGAGACACACACACACACACACTCTGAGAGGTTCTCCCAGAACAGGGATGGATTTATCACACATCGGAGGTGAGGCCAGCGTGCTGGAGCGGAAGATACAACACTCCTTAACCTGCTGGGCTTTCTGATGTACACACACAGACACAGACACACACAGACACACACAAACACAGACACACACACAGACACACACAAACACAGACAGACACACATACACAGACACACAGACACACACAGACACAGAATCACGCGCGCAGGCACACATGCACACACACATTTCAGACGGGTATCATTTTTCAATCGTTGCGTGGTGTTACATGAACGCGTTCGGCTCCACATTTGATTTATCAATTTATGTGTCAGGGCGGTTGTTCTAATTATACCGATCAGATCTTGAGGACCTTTAGTGGTTGCCAGGGAAACTGACCGTTGTTATGTACGTGATGGTGATCATGTTCTACTGTACTAGAATCATCCAACACCACAAAGCACAGTGTGGAAAAACAACTTCAAATAGGTAAGAATCAGTTGCCATGGAAGAACACAGAAGCTTACTAGGGTAAAAGGATTGATTACAGCCAGGTGTTTTATTGGTAACAGTACCGGATCAATGGTCTATCACAACCTAGTACTTGGTGGTTGAAGGTATAATATATGTAGGGTACAAGGTGACTTATAAACTGTAACAAGTTCAAATAGGTTTCCATATATTTACCTCCTTCTAGGGCACAGTATGAGGTTGATAGCGTACAGTGTGCATGTTCCGGCACATGTAGGAAGGGAATTAAACAATTTCACATCTCATCTCATCAAGTCTCCTCAGAGTCTAGTGCCAGAGGCCCCTCACGTAGAATATGAAAACTGATGACCTTTGACCTGGGCTAAACAGGTGCCAAGCTAATAACTCACCCAATCACATTGTTTGTGCAGTTAGTGCAGTGTTCAGGTGAATTTCCTTTCTTTTGAGGTTTCTCATCACAAACCAGGACTTACTACGTTTATGTCATGTCACAGGCCTGGGTCGTGTCCCTGGCCAATCACACTGCTAGGAGGGTCATAACCAGGATATGAACTTTAATAACCTCAGATGACTTCAAAAGCTTTTACCAACTACAGTAAAACCATACACCCCCTCCCTCCTCTCTCCTCCTCCTCCTCCTCCTCCTCCTTCTCCTTCCCCTCCTCCTCCTCCTCCTCCTCTCCTCCTCCTCCTCCTCTTCCTCTTCCTCTCCTCCTCCTCCTCTCTCCTTCTCCTCCTCTCTCCTCCTCTCCTCCTCCTCCTCTCTCCTCCTCCTCCTCCTCCTCTCCTCCTCCTCCTCCTCCTCCTCCTCTCTCCTCCTCCGTTCCTCTCTCAACCCCCCCTCCCTCCCCTCAGTGCCCCCTCTCTCCCCCCCCACACATCACACTGAGCTGTGTCACTCGCATGATGGACACACACACACAATGACAGGCGCGCTGCCCACCCCCCCGCCCCCCCACCACCCCCACCACCACCTCCTTCCTTCCTGTCCTGTGAAGTGAAGTGTAAGACAGACACGGTGGGGGCAGGATGGAGGGAGACAGAGCGAGGTGTAGATGGAGGTAAATATCCGATGCTGGCCTAGAGGCATCTGGGCCTCGCTCTCGACTCACCCCACCCTCTCACCTCCCCACCCTCCCTCCCCATCTCTCATGTTGTTTTATTAGCCCCGTCCAGCTTGTCATGTGGCCAACGGTAACACACAGAACGGCTTTAATTAAGAATTTTTGAACGGGGATACCACCAAGTCCGGAAACATTAGGGAGATGCAACCGGGTGTCGTAAAGATTGATGGAGACTGAGAGGATGGAGGGATGAGGAGCAGGAGGGAGCAGGGAGGGGTGGGGGGGTGGGGGGGGGCAGGAGTGGTGCGCGATGCGAGGGAGTCGTATTCTTGCGTTGCTGCGTGCGGTGATGAGAGACGGCGTGGGGGGGTGGGGGGGGGGTAAATGGGGGCAAACGATATTTGACGCGTTGACAGCTGGGTTGGGGCAATAACAAGGAGATGGAGAACGACGCTAAAATGTTTGACATCCGGACAGGATCAATGACTCCTGCATGGACACTTTAACACGTAGTCCTGACCCATGCTTCCGTCCTGATAACACACACACACACACGAACATAGACACACACACACGAACATAGACACACACACACACACACACACATACAGGTGGGTTGATGTGCCCTTGAGGGCGAATTGACCTGAACCCACACAACTTGTGCATACATACATCTATCCTTATACACAATCCACAGATGAATAATTCAGACCCTGAGGTAAAAGCGTTGTAAATCAGAAGAGAGGAACAACTCCAGGAGAACGTTGAGTAGCTTCACTACATAAACCGCTCAACAAACCGGCACTAACGATCCCAGACCAGCCTCTCCCTCTGGAGATGAAGTTTGCAGTCAATACATTATTTACCACAGAGTTGTTACTGGGCAGCAGGCCCCTCCATGTCCCTGGAGGCCTCTGGTGCTCTAACCTGCATCCTCCTCCTCCTCCACCTCCTCCTTCTCCACCTCCTCCTCCTCCTCCTGTTCCTCTTCCACCCTCCTCTGGGCTTCTGGTGCTCTAACCTGCATCCTCCTCCTCCATCCTTCTCCACCTCCTCCTCCTCCTGTTCCTCTTCCACCTCCTCTGGGCTTCTGGTGCTCTAACCTGCATCCTCCTCCACCTCCTCCTCCTCCTTCTCCACCTCCTCCTCTTCTCCTCTCGTTCCTCTTCCACCTCCTCTGGGCTTCTGGTGCTCTAACCTGTATCCTCCTCCACCTCCTCCTCCTCCTCCCCACCTCCTCCTGTTCCTCTTCCACCTCCTCTGGGCTTCTGGTGCTCTAACCTGCATCCTCCTCCTCCTTCTCCTCTCCACCTCCTCCTCTTCTCCTCTCGTTCCTCTTCCACCTCCTCTGGGCTTCTGGTGCTCTAACCTGCATCCTGACCCTTCTCTTCACCTCCTCTCCTTCTCTTCTCTTTCTCCTCCTCCTCCTCTTCTCCTCCTCCTCCTCCTCCTCCTCTTCCTCCTCCTGCCGTCCCTAGTGCTCTAACCTCTGTCCTGCTCCTCCACTTCCTCCTGCATGTGCGCACACACACACACACTCACACACACACACACACACACACTCCAAATATGAATTTGCTCCTTGTGTTTATCATACGTGATGTGACTGAGAATGCTCGGGTAGAACCTGTTTACCATTTCCGTGGAAACAAACAGGAGAGTAGAAGCTGTGTCGGGGTGGGATGTCAGGACTCGGATGCAGACAGACTGTCGGGGTGGAATTGGTGAGCTCTGTAATGTCAAAACAGGAAGCAGCCCCCTGGGTTGGGTTGGGGTGACGGGCAATATAGTAACGGGGAACCACCTCTGTTTGTTTCTCCCTCTCTCTCCCATACACACACGCAGTCTCTCTCTCACGCTTTCACTCTCGGTCTCTCACTCTCTCTCCCATACACACGCACAGTCTCTCTCTCCCTCTCTCTCCCATACACACGCACAGTCTCTCTCTCCCTCTCTCTCCCATACACGCACAGTCTCTCTCTCACTCTTTCACTCTCGGTCTCTCACTCTCTCTCCAATACACACGCACAGTCTCTCTCTCACTCTTTCACTCTCAGTCTCTCACTCTCTCTCCCATACACACGCACAGTCTCTCTCTCACTCTCTGTCTCTCACTCTCTCTTCTACTCTAATGTCTGTTTCTCTCTCTCACACACACACACACACTGCCTCTCACTCTCTCTCATTTCTTCTCTCTATGTCTCCTTCTCTCTCTCCCCCACCTCACCTTTCACACATACTATTTGTCATCTCTGAGATGAGCCCCCCCCACCCCCACCCCTAGCCCCCCCCCTTTGACGACCCCCTCTATTCTCTCCCTCTCTCAATTCCCCAGGCTCTGGCCGGCTGGGATCAATATCTTATTGATCAGCCCCCCCCCCTCCTCCCCCATTACCCTCCAGTCCCAGAACAGCCCCTCTCCCTGGTCCAGGGAAGCACGACACACACAGCTCACCTCTCTGATGGGAGGCTAGGGTGATTACAGTATGTTTCTCCTCTCTCTCTCTCTCTCTCTCTGAGTGGAAGGGCTAATCTGGGTAAGTGTGATGAAGGCCTGTGCAGCTGGAGAGAGAGAGAGAGGAGAGAGAGAGCGAGAGAGAGAGAGAGAGAGAGAGAGAGAGAGAGAGAGAGAGAGAGAGAGAAGCAGTTATCTGCAGATGTGAGGAGAGGCGAAGGGAACACGGGGAAGGTGAGAGCATCACGAGAGGAAGACCGATCCTTTCTCTTTTTCTCCTGGTGACTTCTCCCCTCCCCTCCCCTCCTCTCCTCTCCTCCTCCCCTCCTCTCCTCCCGCCCTCCTCCTCCTCTCCCCCCCCCCACTCCCCTCCCCTGTCCTTCTCCTCTCACTCTCCATAGACAATGCTACAGGCAAAATCAATAATCTCATGAAGAAGGCCATATTTTTAGTCTGTTATTATGAGGTGGAAGAGGAACCCTGCACAGAAAATGAGAGAGAGAGAGAACGCGGGGAAGATGAAGAGAAAAAGCGATATACGGAGAAAGGGAAAGATGGAGAGCGGGATAAAGAGAGAAAGAAAGAGAGAGAGAGAGAGAGAGAGAGAGAGAGAAGAGAGAGAGAGAGAGAGAGAGGGAGAGAGAGAGAGAGGGAGGGAAGGAGGAAGGAATGAAATAAGGTGGGACGGAGTAACAGAACATCAGTGATGAGGGGGGGAAAGAGGATAGATGGAGGGATGAGGGAGACAGAGAAAGAGGCATGGAGGGATGAGGGAGACAGAGAGAGAGGCATGGAGGGGTGAGCTAGATGGATAGGGGGATGGAGGGGTGAGGGAGAGAGAGAGAGGGGGATGGGGTAGGGATTTTTTCTCTGTCTCTCTCTATCTCTCTCTCTCTCTCTCACACCTCCCTTGCCCTCTCCGACCCCCAAGCCCTCCCCCTCTCCCCGCTCCCCACAACGATCCTATGCTTCCTCCCTACAACCAGCCTCCCTCTCTTTCTCTTTCTCCCTCTTCCTCTCTCCCTCTCTCTCTCTCTCCCCCTCTCATCCCGATTGGCTAGGGAGTCGCTGTTGATCAAACGATAAGCCCCCTGATTGGCCAGCACAACTCTAGGGGGGAAGGCAGTCATTGATTTATCTGTGGTATTAGAAGATCGATTAATCCCTATTGTGTGTGCCAGGAGAGATAGCGGCGTGCGTCTTATTTGGTGTTGCCTGGTCCTGCTGGTCTCAGATAAGGAGCTCCTGCCTTCTCCTCCTTCCAGAAGTAGCAGATAAAACTAGACGGACGGAATGACAGGTACCTAAGGGGGCACCCCCCCCATCCCCCTCCCTGGTCCCCCAACACCAGCCTTTCACAGGTGCATTCTACCTTCCTGGACTCCTTCCCCCCTCCCCTCCCCTTCACCAACCAGGAGAGGAAGGCAGGGCATCCTCGCATATGTGGGGTGGGGGTGCGGGGGGTGGCAGTGGCGGTGGGGGGTTTGGCGAGGGCTGCCGGGCAGGGGAAGGTGGAGCGAGGGGCGGAGGGAAGGTAAGACGGCACCTGTTTGAGTTCATTCTCTCTTTTTCTCTGGCTCCCCCGGCTCTCTCCCTCTCTCTTTACCCCCTCTCTCGTTACCCCCTCTCTCTTTGCCCCCTCTCTCTTTGCCCCTCTCTCTTTGCCCCCTCTCTGTGTCTCCATCTGCCCCCCCACCACGTCGCCCCCTATCTCTCATCCTCTCCCCGCCCTCTCTATCTCTCATCCTCTCCCCGCCCTCTCTCTATCTCTCCATCTCAGTGAGTGAAGCCTGTGCGCCGTGTGTGAATGATGGAGTGATAAAGAACAGAGGAGAGGAGAGGAGAAGAGGGCCGGACGGAGGGGAGGAGAGGAGGGCCGTGCGGGCAGGCGAGTGGGTTCCTCGGAGGGGAGGAGAGGAGAGGAGGGCCGTGCGGGCAGGCGAGTGGGTTCCTCGGAGGGGAGGATGGCCCCGCACGGAGGGGAGGAGGACGGTTAGGATGGGTGAAGGGGGAGTGGAGTGAGTGCTAATTCCTACTTTTCAGTTTAAATAAAGATCTGGTGTGGATAGGGGCCATTAGGAGAGACTCAGACAGTCTGCTATGTAGGACAAGCTGACTGCAGCGCGGTGGTGGAGTGGGCCGATCAATACCCAGTCGATGTGCTCAACACCAAGCCCTGAACACGCGCGCGCGCGCACACACACTGTGTGAGAGATGTGGTGGTGCTGTGGGGTTTGCGCGTGTGGTGTGACAGAAAGAGAGAGAAAGAGAGTGTTTATATGTTTGTTTTGTGTGTTTGTGTGTGCGTACCTATCTGTGTGTGTGTGTCTGTGAGAGAGAGAGAGAGAGAGAGAGAGAGGAGAGAGAGAGAGAGAGAGAGAGAGAGATCCAATCCTCACTGTATTTTCAGTCGCTGCGCGGCTCAACACAGACAGTGCAGCGGCGAGGGTGTGGGCACGGGACAGCAGGACAGAGACGGAGAGGAGGACAGATGTCTCGGACTCTCTTAACAAAGACAGATGTGTGAGACGACCGTGTCTGGCTCCCTCTGCTCTGGAGCCTCGGTGCGACAGCAATCGCTCGGCGTTTCGCCCCTTTCTCTGCTCTCCCTCTCTCTCTTTCTCTCTCTCTCTGGGTGTCTCTCTCTCTCTTTTTCTCGCTTTCTCTTTCTCCCTCTCTCTCTCCGGAATTGATCGACTTTGTCTCCTCAATCCATCTCTACCTCTGTCGCTTAGCAACCAGCGCTCTATCGGGTGTGGAGGTTGGGAGTTTTACTGGGGGATGGAGGGATGGAGGGAGGGGAGGGGGAATGGAGGGAGGGACAGAAGGGTGGGGGACTGGAGGGAGGGGGGGCAGGGGTGGCAGGGGATATTCAGGGGTGTGGGGAGTGGGTGGCAGAGGGGGCAGTGCTTATAGTACACTGTTGAACTTGTTGCCTCCCAATCTAACCTCGAGGAAGGGGAGGTTAGGGGTGAGGGGCTTGAGTTAGGGGTGAGGAGGGGGAGTTAAGGGCTGAGGAGGGGGGAGGTTAGGGGAGAGGAGAGGAGAGGAGGGGGAGGTTAGGGGAGAGGAGAGGAGGGGGAGGTTAGGGGAGAGGGGATGAGAGGAGGGGGAGGTTAGGGGAGAGGAGGGGGGATGAGCAGGAGAGGAGGGGGGGGGGTGAGAGGGAGAGGAGGGGGGTGAGAGGCTGAGGAAGGGGAGGTTAGGGGTGAGGGGCTTGAGTTAGGGGTGAGGAGGGGGGGAGTTAAGGGCTGAGGAGGGGGAGGTTAGGGGAGAGGAGAGGAGGGGGAGGTTAGGGGAGAGGAGAGGAGGGGAGGTTAGGGGAGAGGAGGGGGGGATGAGCAGGAGAGGAGGGGGGGTGAGAGGGAGAGGAGGGGGGTGAGAGGGAGAGGAGGGGGGGGTGAGAGGAAGAGGAGAGGAGAGGGGATGAGCAGGAGAGGAGGGGGGTGAGAGGAGGGGGGTAAGAGGGAGAGGAGGGGGGGGTGAGAGGAAGGTAAGGAGTGGGCAGGCGGCTTTAAGCCTGGTAAATCCTGAAGCAGGCGGGGGCAGTGTGGAGCTGGGGAGTCTGGGTAATGACAGAGAGAGATAGACAGAGAGAGAGAGAGAGAGAGAGAGAGAGACCGAGGAGAGAGAGACAGAGAGAGAGAGACAGAGAGAGAGAGAGACTGAAGTTGTCTCGCAGGGCTGGACTGCCACAGAGGGGTGGATAAACTGCTCTTATCTTATCTGAGGTTAATCCTCACAAATCTACTTCATGGGTTTCCTAAAAGTCATATTTAATCCATTAATCATAATTATGATGCTTGATATATCTGAAAGCCCCCCAATGACAGGTGTATGGGGAATGTTTGTACGAGACGGGATTATATTGCTCCTGCATAGAAATACTCTTTGATTGGGGTCCTTCGGAATCTTAACACATTACTACTACTCTGTCCATCAGTCTGTCCGTCCGTCCGTCCGTGTGTGTGTGTGTGTGTGTGTGTGTGTGTGTGTGTGTGTGTGTGTGTGTGTGTGCATCAAGCCAGGCCCTCACAGAAACCTGAGCGTGTGTGTTAGTGTGTGTGTGTCCCAAAGCCACGGCTTCACACAGACCTGAAAGTGTGTGTGGGTGGGTGTGTGTGTGTGTGTGTCAAGCCAGGCCATGACAGAGCCCTGCATGCGCCGTTGATCCCACGCAACACAACTTTATACCCTTAGGTTGAACGTTAGTATTTCTTAAGCATTGCAACACACACACGAGCACACATGAACCCGTAGGCCAACAAACAGACAAACTTACCAACTCAAGAAAATAAAGAAAGACACACACATGCAGTATACAAAAACACACGCACACACACAAGGTCAATAGCATGTCATACCTGTAATGTTCTACTGATGACAATGATGATGATGATTACCGAAGGAATAAGATTAAATTGGTCGTCCTGTCTTTATCAACACGCGCAGAGAAGTAGGCCTATACAATTATCTTAAAGCGACACAACATAAGAATACAAGGACGGACATGTAGCTCAGTGGTAGCCTGCAGATCAAGAGGTTCTAGGTTCAACACCACCCCGTCCGTCGCTTTGGATGAAAGCTACTGCTACATTGTAACGCCCTGACCTGCAACTTGGAAAACGAGTTTTATTGTGACTTGCAGCCGCTTCCTACACGGAGTGAACATCATTTGAAGAAGCACTGACCGGCAAATTTTGTGCAGTAGACGTGATCGGGAGAAATAGGATCAAGTTAGGTGCCTGCCCGCACGGACCCAATCAGTTTCTCGTTCGATTGCCCGCTCTCTCTCTCTCTCTAATAGCCTAATTGATGGCAATGACAATGCAGGCAAACCGGTAGCCATTTTTACAAATCGGAATATTAGGAAATGTTCCGTTATTAAAGTCTACATAGTAGGCTATTTACATGGGTGACTTGGATTGTTAAGAGGATTCCACACAAAAAATATCTAAAATTAAATAATTTACCCACATATCTTATTTAGTAACACATAAACATGTTTTATCTTTGACGTGATGATCTTTAGAAAATAGGCCTATTTATCGGTGACACTAACAAGTAGGCTACAACTTTGGGCCTTTATTACACTAGGTTATAAAAGCCATAATAATAAAAAGTATTATTATAAAAATCACAATAATAACACATTTTACCAGTGGTATTATTCATATTTTCTATTAAATTGCCTGTGAAAATATTACCATAAAATGAAGGCATAGGCTACGCCTTATTTCTTATATCTTATATTAGGCTTTAATAAACAATCACATTTGAAATGAACTTCCAAAGGAAATTTGACGGTGAAGACTGATTTGATGCCGTTTGCTGAATAGTTTAACAGTTCATCTTAAAAGTGAAATCTTTCCCATCAGTCTGATTAATACGTGGTCAATAAACATCCGTGCCACGGCTAAATATATTGATTATCGATACATCAGCAATATAAAGGATAATTTTTTTTACTGAAAATTAAAATGAAAACCATTATTTTGCACCGCAGGCAACCAACACCTGTTGCAGGATATTGTCAAATAGAGCTTGCACTCGCACAGACATACATTTGTAATATAGTCTACTTTTACGCTGGTGACAGAAAAGAGGTGTTCCGAACATTCTGTGATCAATTCTCGTTCGGATCGATCAGAATGGGAATTGATCCATAAGGCACCCGCGCGCTATTGATCTCCGTAAGTCTTCCATTGCAGCCTGCTTTCAAATGCAAATGTTCTTAAATAATAATCTATGCCAACGCACTTATTCCTTAACAAACTGAAGACAAACGGTACACAAACACAAAGATTATTCCTTATTTATTTGGGCTACTGTTCACCGCAACGTGGGCCATGACTATGTAGGCTGCATGATTCATACAGAGCTCAGCATTTTATGAACGTTTTGGACGGTCAAGAAAAAACATGTGTATTGTAAATAATGTATATGGAGTTAAACAGATTGGAGATGTGATGTGGCCTAGCAGTGCACGCTGGGAGCCTTTACCGCTAACCGAGCTACAACTGCCCGGTGGTGTCCGGTGGTGCAGCCTCACCTGGCCCTCTGCAATACCCCACATATTAGGCTATACATCCTCAAAGACTACTGCAGAGACGGACACATTATTGACCAATGCAATGGACAATTACAGTAAATAAAATAACCGTTTTTAAAAGCCGTGATCATTACAGTAATTCGTAGGGGAACTAGGCCTAGTGCAGGCCACAGTATAAGTTCGCAGGTGTGCAGAGTAGGCCTATGAACACACGCGCACACAATACAAGTTAAATGGACAATCATTTCAAAATAAATGAACAATGGGAAGTTATGTAGTTGTAGTGTGTGTGCACGTGTGTGTGCGCATGTAGTTGGTGTAGGCCCATGTGTGTGTATGTGTGTGTGTGTGTGTGTGTGTGTGCCTCCAGTGGCATCGCAGCGTGGTCCATCCCGCTGACTATTCACACTGCTGATCAATGCGACATTACTAAACACTGGTACTTAACTTTAGCCAATAGCTAGATTCAAGTAAATATACTTTAGAATACATTAAGCTTGATGCATCAGCTTTGGAGTCATTCAAGAAGCAATGAAAGATTAGTCAGTCGCTACAGACTGATCTCTTTAAAATACACTAAAAGATATAGCCTTTATCTTATTTCCAGGATCTTCAAGAATTAATTCTTATCTGGCAATCACAACATTGTTTTGAGACGACGCAGCGGAAATCATGAAAACTTCCATATCATATTTGTGAAAACGACTGTAATTATAGCCTAACTTTCCTAAACATGTACATATTTACTTGATGGATACCAACATGTAACCTATTGATAAAAGTAAACTTTACATTTTATTTTCTTTATCTTCTCTTTCCTAGAATATATGAAGGCTATTACATGAGTTATATAATTTTGCATCATTGTTACTGGCATTATCAATAATAAAAGAAGTAGTTATAATTTTTATTTTTATTTATAGGCTATTCATAATTAATATACCTATAGCTAATAATAATTAAACAGCCCAAATATTAACTATAATAATCTAAAAGTCAAACAAGTCTTACAGGTAAATAACCATTAACAAACATCATTGATTTAAATAAAGCAAAAGATGTCTCTGAATGTTTAATGTTGCTTGGGTACTACACGGAAGCAGAGGGCTTTATCAATGGCCAGCTCAACCGGAAACTCTGTCCCTCCTAGATCTAAATACCAGCTGTGATTGAGATGTTAGACTAAGGATATATTCATTGATTGCGCTAGTGCAACGACTGGAAGGCCTATACAAATAGGTCTCAGATTTTTTTTCATCAAGCTTTTTTCATCAAGCTTCTGTAACAGGAAGGAATAGTTAGTGTTTCAGTTGTTAATGTTTGGTTTGTTTTCGTGAAAAGCAAGAACTGACAGGACTGTAAACTATTCATGCCTGACTGTTTGGCATGTAATGATAGCGTCGGTGTGTAGGCTATTTGGTGCTTAGTTGTTAGCGTCGATGTGTGTGCATGTGCAATGTGTGTGCTAGTCGAGGCCAAGTGTGTCGCGAAGCCACAGACTCACCACCGTTATTAATGTGAAATAAATCACCCAGTCTCGGCGGCATCACCCTAGTCACACCGCAAATATCGACACCTTTAATATTTTATATTGTAGGGCCTATTTGCCATAGGATATGTTTATTTGATCATTCGAAAGTAGTACATTAAAATACAAATTAAAACCCAGCTCGGAGGCCAATACATGGATTTTGAGAGAAAAAAGACTCAATTTGCACCCAAATCCCTGTTGTGAACGATTTCCACCCTGGTCGCTGCAGGTGCTTGGAAGAGAAGGCCTTCGCCTATGATCTAGCTTGAATAGTCAGCCTGGTTGAATACTGCCTAATCACCTCCAAATTACTTATGCGCTTTTGAAAAGGTGTGCGAGTGTGTGTGGTGTGTGTGTGTGTGTGTGTGTGTGTGTGTGTGTGTGTGTGTGTGAGAGTGTGTGAGTGTGTGAGAGAGAGAGAAAGTGAGAGAGAGAGAGACCAGGAAAAAAGACTGCTAAATTAGGGCTGGTGTATGTATTCTGTGGCATGTTAAGTGCTGACCATGAGGTTTGGGGTTGTATAGCTGGGTGAATAAGCAGTGAGGAGATTGGTTGCATAAAAGTTAACTTTCATCAGTAGACTGACCAATAGGCGTCTCTGTCCGGATAGCCGTGCGGATATGACGAATAGGCTGTTGAGCCCAGTAATTCACGTTCAATAGCATTGGTTGGACAGATCAATACCGGGATATTAACCCAAACCGACACCGTTGTCTTCCGGGTGGCATCATCCTCTTCTACTGGTTATAAGAACAAGGCACGCGGGTTTGGTCTTTGGGAAGTCATTGGCGGGGGCTGTTTTTTTCTGGTCCATTCACACATAAGAACAGTCACGAGTAAAGGTGAGATGGCAACTGCAATAATTTGTATGCCAAAATAAGTGTATTTACTAAATACTTTGTTAGGGCTGCTAGGCTACAGCCTACAGTGTGCCAAAAATAATAAAATAATACAAATTATGAATATAAATATATAACAATAATTGTTGCCTACAGAAGTGGATTGTTGGTCCTTCTCCAGAGGCGTGCATGCATGGTGACATCCATGCCCCTGCAGCACGCGGGCCAGCTGTGTGCTGGTGATGACAGGCATCGCTATTCCCCACACTCGCATAAGATCAGACAAATGAATTGACATATTTTAGTGATAATAAAAGCATACATAAATAAAACCATTACATGTGTTTAGATGCACGTTTACGATCTTTAAAAATCGGATTGATTTGATTGGCTTGTCTACTACATAAGGCTACGATAAGCTTTCTATCACTGACTTTCAATCAGGGTCAGGCTTGTATGCTACACTTCATGTAGGCCAATGGTACATCCCTCTTTACTCCACTCAAGGCTAAAATCCAACATAATTTCTAGGGTCTATGGTGTCTGTGAGCTCCGTGGCGGATGCAGGCTGGTTCACAGCTGCAGCAAGCTGTCGATAAACAGGGCATGATGCAAATACATCTATGCACGCGGAAGGATCAGGGTTGTTGACCCGATGGACGTTTGCATGGCAACGAACAGTGTGGGTTTCCTGGGCTGATGCGAAGTCAAAACGTATTAAAAGATTTAGGTTTGTGAACAATTTGGCCAGCATTTGGTCGCGTAAAATAAAGTATGATTCCGAATGGCCTAAAAGGCTGTCTTTTTATTTATGGACATTTGTATAATAAAGAAGCTAGACAAGTAGTCTACCAGTGGGTCTACATCTGGCTGTCTGCTTTGACCTCCTGTCAGTGAAGGCCTATATAGCACTAAGACTTCAACTAAACACGACGAACACGCATGATTTTCATATGCTAGGTTGTTCCCATTACGCAATGGTTACAATTAGGCTATATATGTCAATTAGATATGTTGACCATAATATGAGGCTATTTTTGTTTAAAGTTTTAGTTTGCAAATTGGATAACAACATGGTTCAATATTAGCATAATAGGATACTTTTTAAACCTGTGTTCAGCTACGATACAAACAATTAGGCTTCTAAACTCAACATGGTATTGCAGCACATTGCAGTCTTTTTCGCTGCTCCTTTCGCTGTTTGAAAACGCCAACGGGTGTATATTTGCTTGGGTTTGTTGAAGATCGTTAGGCCTATGTTTACCCGCAGAATGTTTGTGTCACGGTGGAATTATGTTAAGGATGCAATTAATATTTAACCTTTCAGAGATCACATGTTCTGGCGCCCACACTGACGGCTTTATCTGCGAAACCAAAGAAGCAGCTTCTTATCCACTGGACCCCAATATCTCAAGGTAAATGTTACACAGCATGGGATTGCAGTTGTGTTCAAGATAGCACGCAACCTGTATCTTATCAGGTTAAATGTCTAATGTAATCTTTTTGAGGAATTTGAGGGTGAGTTTACAACATGAACAGACCTCGGCCCTGATTGACGGCTCGTGACGTCACACAGACCCCAGCTGCCCCCCTCCACACCCCACCCACCCCCCAGACTATAGCCGCTCACGGAGCCCGTTGCGCGCGCAAATGCTCAGGCACAGTCACATCTTTACATACGCGCGGGCACGTCTTCATACACGCTGTGAGCTTGGCTCGAGCTTTCGATTGTACAAGGTGCTCCACGGCGAATGGAATACGAGCAGACACAGGCACAATAACAGGCGCGAGCAGCGGTTTCTCACACGGCTCTCCAGCAAGCAACGGATCTCTTTAAACCATGCTGGATTGACCGGAGAGCTGCTACAATCAATGGGGCTTTGAAATCGTTCAGAATTTATTGGAAAGGAGACAGAGGGAAAACGAGGGAGAGCGAGAGCGCGGGAGTGAGAGTGTGTGCGTGTGTGTGAGAGAGAGAGAGAGGGGCGAGAGATAGGTGGACAGCAAAGATTCTTTCAACGATGGAACTTACAATGGAAAACATTGGAAATCTGCACGGCGTATCTCACTCTCATCAGAGTGACTTGATGAACTCTCAGCACGCGCGGCAGCCCTCGTCGCACCGTAACTTGGTGTCGCACGGACGGTCAGCGATGGTGTCCAGTATGGCCTCGATATTAGAAGGGGCAGGGGACTACCGCACGGACCACGCGCTGTCCGGTCCCCTTCACCCAGCCATGACCATGTCCTGCGACTCCGGGATGAGCTTGAGCAGTACGTACACCACGCTCACACCGCTGCAGCACCTGCCGCCCATATCCACGGTCTCCGACAAATTTCACCACCATCCTCATCCTCATCCTCATCCCCACGCTCACGCTCACCACCACCCGGCACACCAGCGGCTTGCGGCCGGTAACGTCAGCGGCAGCTTTGCTCTGATGCGGGACGACAGGAGCCTCGCGTCCATGGGAAACATATACGGCCACTATCCCAAGGACATGTCAGGGATGGGTCAACCGCTGTCTCCTCTGTCCAACAGCCTAGGATCTTTGCACAACTCCCAGCAGAGTCTTGGTGCCTACGGACACGGCGCGCACCTGTCCAATGACAAGATGCTGTCCTCGGGAGGGTTTGAGTCCCACGCTGCCATGCTGTCCCGGAGCGAGGAGCACCTGGCGCGCGGTCTCGGAGGCCACGGGGCCGGGATTATGTCCACTCTGAACGGCATGCATCACCACAGTCATCCGCACGCTCAGGGTAACGGGTCGATGCTCTCTGACCGGGAGCGGCAGACGGCGGGGGGCGGCCAGGGAGGTGGGTCGGGGCAGGTGGAGGAGATCAACACCAAAGAGGTAGCACAACGGATAACGGCCGAGCTCAAGCGCTACAGCATCCCCCAGGCCATCTTCGCCCAGCGGATCCTCTGCCGGTCTCAGGGCACGCTCTCGGACCTGCTCCGGAACCCGAAACCATGGAGTAAACTCAAGTCCGGAAGGGAGACCTTTCGGCGGATGTGGAAGTGGCTTCAGGAGCCCGAGTTTCAACGGATGTCAGCGCTGAGACTAGCAGGTGAGAGGCGCGGTGTGTCCAGGCTACAGCTAGCAGACGTGTGGGTGTGTGCGTATCTGTGTGTGTGTGTGTTTCTGTGTGTGTGTGTGTGTGTGTGTGTGTGTGTGTGTTTGTGTGCGCGTTGGGGGGGAATCAATGTTGAGTCAATGTGGCGAGACAGTCAACAACTCCTTACACAACCTTTAGGAGTCAACAGCCTATTTGCGTAAAGTTGCCATGCTTAGTTGTTCCTTGGTTGGGTGTGTTGCCGCCTATGCTCTACTAACAATGTATTTAAATGAACTTATAGTTGATATTCAAATGAAAGCTGAAGAACGAACTAGAACATGAAAGGTAGTCAGGATAGAAAGCAGTTATACTGCGTAACCACCAGAATTTGTGTCTTTCAATGAGAAATCTATAGTTTAGATGAAAACAACGTGATAACTTCAAGCCTCTATACATATATACCTATAACTACTGCAAATGTGTGGTTGTCATAGGAATCTGGTACTCTTGGGGCCTTGCATCACATGCTCGTGAAGCGCAAACAAGGCTCGTCTGAGGCACGAGGGCCCAGCCAGTGAGTCAGAGGAGCGTGACCTCTCACGGATCGATCGCTCGAGTCCCGGCGTCCCTTTTCAAAGTAGCCCGCTGATAAATGATCAATATGGATCAGAAAGACGTCCCCAGAAACAGCTGCGTCTGTCTCTAGTATTTGGGCAATAATGGCTACCGTTCAGCTTGTATGTGGAAATACTAAGCGCTAAACTATTTCACTTTCTCACATGGCTTTAAGACGCAATATAGGGATTTGTTGTAATCGTGTTGAAGTGGTTGACTATATATATTTTAATATCCTTTATTATCTAATAGATGACAAAGATTTGGAAAGAATCGTATGCATTATTGGCAAACAGACTATAATAAAGAAAACATAATTAAATACAAATTCCAAACCCTTTCACGCTATGACAAACAAAACAATGCGAATGTATCCATAGCCTGTCATGATGTGCGTAAAATGTATATTAAAAAATACAAAGCAGTATCGGTTCAATCTAAATATCCTGGCTATAGTAAACTGGTAATAGGCTATGATAATACGCTATCGAATATATTTGATAACATCGCTCATAGTGCTAAAATGTAAGTCCAGATCTTCAGGTCCAAGGTGGCGTCAGCGGTCAATGTCAATCTATCATGACCTGCATCTGTATTTTAGAAATCTATATTTTTATTTCATTCACACGTATTAATTGTGACACAGAGGTCATTGCTTTAAAATCTGGTTTCCTACCAGCCACTACTGCGACAATCGGCCTCCTTTTTCTGACTCAAACTCAAGGCCTCAAAGCTGTAAACATAAAACTGAACCAGTGAATCTCATTAACTTCAGTAAAAGAGGCGATAGAACGCCATGGAATTGAAACCCAAAGAGCAGAAAGTGAGAGCGAGCTTTCATTGACGCTGTGTATAAAGGACTGCACTCGGACCTCCGGTTCCTAACGTCAATCAGTCCTCGTGCTGTCGTATTTCAGCGGACGGTTCAATTAAGCAGATATAGTGGCATATTTTAGTTCCAGTCAATGCGCTATTGAAAAGCACTTAATGGCATGTAAATTGTTCTTCCACGCTTTTAGTGGTGTTCTGGTAAATAAAGATTTAAACACAATTGTCTCCTTAAGTGAAAGGTAATTGGGCCGCGAGGTTTTATATCTCCCACACCTGATAAAGAAAGCTCCTTAAGTGAACAGGAGGCACTTGGAATAAGGACAGTTCTCCCTGTGTGTGTGTGTGTGTGTGTGTGTGTGTGTGTGTGTGTGTGTGTGTGTGTGTGTGTGTGTGGTGTGTGTGTGTGTGTGTGTGTGTGTGTGTGTGTGTGTGTGTGTGTGTGTGTGTGTGTGTGTGTGTGTTGTGTGCGTGTGTGTGTGCGTGTGGCATGCACACTATAAACATGTCCGCGAAATTATTTTTATTCGTCATGATAAGAAACAATCGAAGTAGTTATCTATCAGTTTATTAAATACATTTACAGTATATGATGTCTTATCGTAGCTACACCTTGGCAGGTGCAACTGTGGTGGCGCGTGGCTGTGATCATGTTTATAATTATTTATAGGCCTGAATCCTCCACTGGTATTTTTGTGAAAGAGCGTTTCCGCCGCTTGTTGATAACACTGCGGTATAGTGTGAGCCATCTTGCGCGGTCTCCTGCTCTCCCGTCACAACGCAGTTGGGCCAAATGACAAATGACGTCTATGTAGATGGCCTGGGCTACATTTTACTTACAGCATTTAAATTCTCCATTATCTGGTGTGCGCATGCAGGGGCTGGAAGTGGGAGTGTGGGGGTTGGGATTTTGAAAGGGAGGCTGGCAATACTCGGTCGCCCACATCAATCAATAAATTCAAATTACTATTCCAAATTCATCACAGTCTCACAAATCAATGCCGCTGGACTGCTTAGCTAATGCGAACCCCTCAGTGTCTGATCAAGGCACATGACCGTCTCCATGCGAGCTTATATTAAGAACAAATAACATGATGTTGAGGAATTGCATGCGTCTTTATCAAATATTGCGTTAACGAAATAACCAGGAATTTACCATCCTGTGTCCATACGCGCTCGCTCTCGGATTCGGTGTATAGAACGACATCATTGGAACAGATGAAGAGGACATGAAAAATGGTCACAACGAAACTATGTTGTATGGAACTATTACAGTCTCACTGATTAAAACGTTTGACTCTTGTTTTTCCTGAAATTAAGAGGTTGTACTGAGGAGCAATGAACGCGTCAAAATAGACTGTATACGACTTTGAAGAGATCATTAGATCTGGTAAGAGTTTAGCAATGTTTAATCTAACCACTAGAGTCAACAAACCCAAGTTGACATCTTGAACAACAACTGAAATAGGCTACAAGCGATAGAGAGACACTGGAGAGGAGCCACGGATTGCATTAACGATGAAAACAATTCGTCTTTGCATGTGTGTTGAATTCCACACTCCATCTCAATGTATTTGGTCGGGTCAATATTGAAGTGATCGATAAGGATAGCCAGTGCATCTATCAATTATTCCGCCTCAGCACTCTCCCATAGGGGTCCCGGGCAGTGTTTGGGGGAGGGCGGGGGAGAGAGGAAGGGAGGGGGGAGGAGCTGGGAAAACGGAAAGGACAATCAGAAGAGAGACCACTATTTTCTCACCTTACTTCCTCTCCGTGTTCTACTGATGTCACCTCTGTATACTGGACGGTAAACTCACTGTCTGTATGCCCTCGAGGCTCTCCGTTATACAATACGCCCGCGGTGAACAGGCCCAGTGGCGCGCGGTGCTATACCGAGAGACCACAGTGGCGAGAGGAGAAGGCAACACCACCGCAAACACGAGCTCACCACGCTGCACCGACACCAACATGAAGTTTCAGGTTTATTAGTAACAAGCACACGTGCAGGCATTGGAAGTAGGCCTATCTGCATGTCCGGCTCCTTTGGAAAATCCCTAGTGTCCTATAAACATGTAGGCATAATAATAATCTAAACATTTAAGGATATGGTCAATCCTAGCCCATTTGAGCTTCACAGCACTATGTATCACAGTAGTCTATAATAAATTAAGATTTTGGGAAACTGAATAAGCTACTGAATAATTCGCTCACACTAAAATTAATAGTATTGTGTGCAAAAGTTAAATATATAAACTGTTAAATTCAAGATGATTCCTCATGATAGTTACAGGCACGTGGTGGTAGGTTACTATATTTTGAATTATTATAGAATCGCCGAAAACACAATTTTTTAATGATAAACCTGCTTGATACTGGCCGGGAGGTGATCGATGCGTCCTTAAATAATTGATAGACGAGAGAAAACTGGGGAGAGCCTCACAGCTGTGGTCTCGCCCGCGCTTTTTCTTAAACACAGCAATGTTTGTAGCTACTGTAAGACCCACTAAAACACTAAAACACATGTGCGCCCTCTCGCTCTCTCTTACACACTCTCTCTCTCTCTCTCTCTCTCTCTCTCTCTCTCCCTCTTTCTCTCTCTCTCTCTCTCTCTCTCTTTACTCTCCCTCCATCTCCTCGCTCCACTGTCATGTTAGAGCTATATCCTTATTCTTTGAATAATCCAACGTTTTGATTACACAACGTATCTTCGTTTTAAGGATTTGATATCTGGGAATGTGTTGTAAATAGGCCTAGTTATATGGAATACGCGCACCCCCCCAACCTCCGTTTCCAACCTCCCGTATTTTTCCTCGTGCGTGCATGTATGTGATCGGGATATAGAGTGCGTCTGCGCCATACATTGTTAAGGCCGATCTGGCGAGCTCTGAATCGGTATTGATTTCCATTCCCCGGTCTCTCCTTTCCATCGCTGGAGCTGCACCACGCAGCCGTACTCCGACTATCTCCCTCCCCCTCATATAGACCCCCCCCCACCACCACCACCACCACCCCTCCTCACCATCAATGGATCACCCTTCATAACATAGCCTACATACAACAGCATTGCTAAACGGAAGCTCGAGTCTGCTGTACAGCCCCCACTCTCGAAAGCAGAAACAATTATGTTAAACCGTGACCCTTCGTCTGAAAAAATATGATAGAAATATTAATACGAGAGCGAACTGCTGCGAGGTCCTATCTACATAGGCTTTTGTTTCTCTCTCATCAACCCTTTCCGATCACAACGTGTGGGGCGCCAACACACACGCAAAAACACATACACACACGTCGCAATTATAAATGCAGCAGAGGTCTGTGCGTGCTTGTGTACAGTCTGGAACGCCGTCTATATTCTATTCTAGATGATCCATCCCGCCGCTCCAGCGTCGCCCCCTCGCCAAATCGGATCGATAGGAGAGAATGACCTTTAAATCAAATTGCTAGGAGACTGAACGGTGTGCACGAGGCTAGCATCAAAGGGTTAAATGGCATTGCGTCACCAATTTAGAAGGAGAAGAAACAAACCAAACTGAAAATATAACTAGCCTTATCCCAATTTAGTGTTAGCGGAAAGCGGAAAGGTTGCTTGAGCAGAACCGACATACTCTTCGTGCATCACTATTGTTGTAAATCGTTACCGAGGATGATGACACCCGCGCGCGTTCCACAGGACGGTGTTGCAACTCTCTGATCCCGGCGGGACGAGAGGTCTCGTCCATCACATATTGATGCTTTTCATGGGCGACACAAAACAGTTTGACGGCGGCCTAGGCCTATACTGTAAACAGAACAACGTTTTTTTTCTCTAAATTAAATTAGGCTACACGAACGTTTATCTTTCTGGGAAACAAACTGGTCGCAGTGAAAAGTTTATCACTCTCTTGGTCAATTTGCTTTACAGAAAGGGTAACCCTTTTGCCGAGAGTGGTCATGAGTCCATGGCGCCTCCGCTTGTTGTGAAACAATCTCAGCTTTGGGTTCATCACTTCCTATTTTGAATAAGTCACTGCATGCATGAATTCCATTAAAAGGAAGACGAGGCGGGTGTGAACAGAAACATGTTTACTCCTCGTGAAGCTCGAGGTGAGAATGGCGGAAGGTTGACATGACTAGAATATTCAAACGTGTCACCTGCGTCATCTGCCGAGCTATTCATGATTGCGCGTGCCCTGGCCTGAGTGCTTTAACCAGGACCATGGTATATAAATAACTGGTCCACCGGTGTTGAAGTGCCGATTGACTCTCCTTGCTACCCGTAGTCGCTTATCTGACACAATGACAGGCTATCGCTTACTGCAGGACCGATAATGGCCCGTTTAATGCCCTGTCCGAGGCGCGTGCTTACGAACAAGGCAGAACTCGTGCTTACAATTTAGAAAGAAAAAGGTCACTAAAACAGAAAGAAGAATAGTGCCTTATCAGATCAAATGAAAGATTATTGATTATTTAAAGAGGGAATACCTCGGCCTTTATTTTAGAGAGATATTTGTCTGGCAGCCTATAGATTACAGTCAAAACCCAACAGAAAGCACCAGTTGTCTTTGATCAACTGTCAAACGAGAATCAAACATGTTTTTTTTCTAACCGAAGACATAATAAGGGAAACGAAACGAAAAAAGGCCATGCCAAACTGTACATACTGCATTTGTGTAGTAGGCCTACTGAAAATTCTGAAATCGAACATGGTTTAGAAATATGTCAAATTGGTTATCATCGATTTTCTCTCGTAAAATAGATAACATATTTGCCCGCATTTGACAATATGGACTATATATAAATGTATTGGGCTATACCTGCATTCATGGGAAGCGTGATCATTTGAGTGACACATTTTGAATGCTTCCTCTCAACACACCACGCGACAGGGCCTTACCGGGACCACTTACGGCACTACCGCATGTTACACACACGAGCACCGTGCCCGCAGATGCAACCCGAAACTCCGGTTGGGCAAACCCACACAAATCAACAAAGGAACAAAACGACCGTGAAATCAATTGATGAATTAATCGATGATATGGGCCTATCGTATGCTAAACGGAGTAGGCCTAAACTAACAGAAGAATTTGAATTGATGTTTAATTTAACTCGGCTCGTTTTTTAATATGGTCTAGGCCCACGCGCTTAACTGACATTTCTAGAAGTAATGAATTTACTATAGCTACCTGAGTTTGCCTATATTACCTTACACTGCAGAATTCTAAGGTAGTTTGCAAATTGCAAATAGTAAAAGTTAGACATGTAATATTTCTACGTATGCGTTTTGTGTGTATATTTACATCGTGTCTGTGTGTGTGAGTGTATGCCCCAAATTACGCTACATATAGGCTAGGTTAAGTGCAGTGATTGTCAGTGACGTCAGGGTGTGGTCTACTCTCCTTTTATCTCAAGCAAAAGCACGCGCACACACACACTCACACACTCACACACAATGCATGCTGATATGGATGAACTAACTAACTTTTTACACTATCAAAGCCACTCAGTTTATAGTGTTGACTATCTGTTAATGATAAACTTGTAGGTTTCACACACACAACTCACAATATACGCACCCAAACAAGCCAAAAAAACGTTACACTACACGCAATGTTACACTACACACGCAAAACTGCCTGTAAAAAGTCTGTCACACAACAAGAAAACTAAAATCAGCCATATAGTCTTATAAATGTACATTGTGTTACAATGAAATAATAATAATCAAATAATAATGAAACAAAATAACAATACAAATAATTTAAGTTGTAGTCTAATTATTTTATTTTTATAAACAATATCCACGTGGTACAGCATAGGACACATTATTGTGGCGTTATAGAATTGATTTTTTTTGTTGCACAGAGGCTTTTTAGGACAAATAATATTTATTCCTATCGAAGTTTTCATTTGCATGCTCTTTTTCAGTTGACAAATCCATCAAAATCGACCTTTGAGACGATTAGCGGCCTGTCCCGCTGATAAAATGTTCACGCATCCCATAAATCACCATGGAGAAAATAGAACCCTTTGTGAAAAAGCTAAATAATATCATGGTTTGACCGACCTGGCAGAGAATTAGACCTGTTCTATAGCGTACTGCGTTACTAAGACAACATTGAGCATGCCACTGAGTCTTCCAAGCCCTGATCCCATCAGTGTTGGTATGCGAGTGTGGGTCGGCCATGTTTAAAGCATGTTTACACTGGCCGGGGTCCTCCGCAAGCCTGCGGTGGCCACCATCTCCAAGGGTCAGTCATATTAGCTAACAGCTCTAAAGAGACATGACTCTGCCTTCATCTCGCATTTTGAAGTATTGATCAAATCGGCTAATGGGACTGTTATAGCTGGCTTTCAAAATGCATTTTCCACCCAGGTAACTAAGTGTGAGGGCCTCACGGCGTGCACGTCTGGCAAATATATTGAAGAAAAGCTATTTGTTATTTCTCTATTTACTTTTGGTTAAGTGTTAGCTAATGTCCAGCGGATGACTTGTTGCGTATAGGATCCAAATGACACAAAAACAATGAATTAATAAATTAATAAATAGCCTAGACCTATAGGCTATCATTTCGCCTAATAATAAACATAATTCGTAGAAATGTAGCATCTGAAAAGGCTTTATAACCCTCCAAAATATGTAATTGGCTGTATAAAGGTTAATCTATAAACCTTGTTGAACCAAGCCTTGTTCATCATCACACAACAAAAGGCTAAACCATTAACTTGTTTGAAAGTGGTTTCTACAATATCACCCACATTAGTGTGGTTCTGCGCGCAGGCCGAGACTCGGTCTGTACCGTTGACATAGTAGCTCGCCCTCAGCGGCCGGTACTCGGTGGGGGAGAGACGCACCACACCTCTTTCTGGATCCGACCCATGCGAGCAATCGATCCCGGGCAGACCGGTTGGCTGCACGGTGCGGTTGATTATCGATCCCCTCCATATAGCCTACCCCTCCCCCCTCCCTCCCTCCCACACACACACCTGACTGCCACACAGACCGCTTTCACACGCTCACATATTTATTATTCATACTTATTTATGAACTGGTTTGATTATTTCATCCAAAGTGTGATGTGACGATATATAGGCCTATTTGATAAGCAAATACAGAAAAAAGACACTCTCAACTGATAAAATAATAATGCATAGCCTATTCCAAACATAGGCCTATAGCTTGAATACAAATGTTGTTCAATTAAAAAGGATAATTTATGAAACAGGTAAACGATCAATCCGGATTGTTCTTTCATGTATCTGTTATTAAACTCGCAGTATAGCCTGTAGGCCTGTTACCGCACACACTGTGTTGCAAGTGTTCATTCGATGATAGCGACACCAATGCCTTCTGCATGCATATATAAAACGAAAAAATAATATTATAGGCTATCCGATAGGCAACTTGAGAACAGATATCCACTAAGACTTTAAACATATCACTAGGCTGGATAGGCCATCTAGGCGTAAGTCATGCATGAAAGGCATTCGAGTTCTACGGTGATTGATCAGGTTTAACTCGCGTTCACAAAACGAGCTTTTAATTCTACAAGCGTGATAGAACGTGCGTGTGTGCGTGTGTGGAAGACGTGCGAAAGAAAATACGCCCAGCGGATCTCTGCCAGGCTGACAGCGGATGCCTGGAGAAAAGGAGACTTGTTGGAGAGAAGTGTGGAATGCCTTGGAGCTCGATCGCAGCAAACAACCAGAGAAGGATAAGGTTATCAGTATATTAACACTAATTCTCTCACATTTCATTAAGCGATATTGAGCTTCGAGAGCTTAAAGAGAGTGAGAGAGAGGGAGGAGGGGTGTTTGGGAGCAATCTTGGCACTAAACAGCCTAAACGGAGTCAAACGTGACGTTTAAAGTACGGTTTGTCGATGCTCACGCTATCAATCTTTGTGGAACACGATGCAGGCTGAAACAAACTAACAAGCATATCAAATGCACAAGAACGGAAACGCGGAAACACCCCCGCCACCATCAGAGGCTATATTCTAGGGAATGGGGGTATGGTCCAGTGGCCTGCGGGAGGTGGGGGTGGTGTGTGTGTGTGTGTGTGTGTGTGTGTGTGTGTGTGCAGAAATACAGCTCCTTGCCAACTGGCTCTGTCTGCAAGGTGCTGAAGGAAGGCGCCTGAGGTGGTTCGGCGGGGGGGCGGTCGCCAGGGACTGTAAGGTGGCTGTAATGCTTTAAAACGGACCTGAACCGCAGCCAACTAAGCTGTTTATTGCCAGATTAATTAAATCAGTCGTTAGGGCCAACGCTATTCACACACGATCTAGCTGGATGTTCGACACGCAGCCCTAGGCGAACATATCATTTTGAAATGATGAGGCCTAAAGTAAATAAATAAGTCATCAAATCCGTCACGATGTTATGATAATGAATAAATTGCATAGTGTTAAATTGTCTGAAGCAATACAACATTCTCCTGAAAATTGACAACCAGGTTCGTCATGGGTTACGGCCCTGAGTTTACGCTGCTCCCTTTAGTCTTTAAATTCTAGTTAATCAATAAATGTTCTTGCAAAAATGTGTAGGCCAAGTGCTATATGGATGTATTTGTAATTGTTTTTATATCAGAACTTCTGATGATCCATCAATAAGTCAATCTTATACCAGATAGCCTACAACTGTGTTTTCACTCCTTAACCTCAAGAACCTGATGAAACGGATTTCAACCTTCCTTATGCCAATCATCTTAACCCAAATCAATGATTAATGAAATAAGCTACATGACGTGCTGAAATCAATTAGGTCAACGTTGTATTCTATGTGGTTCTGCCTCTTGTTGGTTTGGTAACCTGCATTATAGGCCTACCTCACCTTTCCCTCTTCTCATGACCACACACACACACACACACACACACTCCCTTTCTCACTCAGAATGACAAACCTACAACACTTTCCAGATGCACGCACTCCCTCTCTCTCTCTCCTACACACACACACACACACACCCTCCGAGGCATACTTAATTGGACGAACTGAATTTCACACACGAATTATTCACGAACCTATCGACCCATATTGAACACCCGAAGCCTTCTCGTCACCTCTCTAGGCGTGTTGTAATGCTACGAATATTAATGTAATGAGAAAATTATCAAAGTTATAGGCCTAGTTCACATTTGGACTTAATAAACGCATAGGCTACATTTTACTATAGCCTATATATCGTATAGCCTACGCATCCTATCTATCTTACAAATATTTCTGCACGTCCAGCGATGCATTAACAAAACATTGTTACAGTTAGACTATATCACTACACAGCAATCCTGATAAATTGATTGAAAGTAACTGTTGTGATTACAGTAGCCCAGTTTAATTTCCGTTCTCCGTCGATGCCAAACACGAATAAACGTGCAAAAAAAATAGAACGAAAGGAGAGTGCAGCGGCCTTGCTAAGACCGGTGCGACCCACTGTCTCATTGAAAACCCTGTTAACATTGTAACATGACTGAAACACAAAGAGCAGAGCTTTGAAGGTAACACCAGGCGGTGTGCGCGCAGCGGGGCGCGGCAGAGACAGACGCTTCTGACGGGAGCCAAAGATATAGGCGAACCCCAAAAATACATTTCTATTATGGGGCACGGTGCGGCATGCTCTTTGTGTGAGAGTGGTTCTCTTAGTCTCTCCGCGCTGTGCTTGCCTACAGTGGCTCTAAAAGCTGGAGTAATCGATTCCTTCTTTTCTACGCCGCGCTTGGTTCAGTAATCAGGGCCCCCTTCCTCACCGATCGATCCGTATCGATTACTAAATCCAGCGCCTGTAGCAAGGTAGCGCGCGGTGGCGCCGAGCACTGAGGCCACAGCGAGAGTGACACCTACCGTAGAGCTGACGGTAAAACACCGGGTCTCTCTCGGAGCTTGCCTGGGAACCGGAGGGCAGCCTGTACAATGAAACGATAGTAGGTCGCAGTTAGCTGTGGGTGGTTATTGACTGGAGGTTTTTAAATGCAAATTAAAACCCTCTTTACTGTATTTCTGTTCGGCATTTAAGATTATTGTATTGATGAGGTAAATCAAGGCTTTCAGAAGTGAACACACACACAACAAACACAAACACACACACTCTCCTGCACGTGTAAGCGAGCGGAATGTGCACGGGTATATTTAACATCCTTACCGGTAAATAGGCCTCCTGTGGGATATTTTAACAGAGTTGTTTGCAGAGGATACTCGTCAATATGACATAAAGAAATCGTCGCTCGTTGGGCTTGATTTTGTGGAATGCTGAGTGGAACACGAGGGGCCAACTCTGTTCCCCGGGGAAATTCTTTTTCGAAACACCTGTGAACTGATTGGTCAAACGCATCCGGACTGCCCTTAAAGTTGAGCTTTTCGTAAACAGTAACGTAGGCCGCAGTTGATGCGATTGAATGCGCATTCGTCACGTCTTTGCATCTGCTAGTGCACAGATAAACAATATGTTTGTGCGCATGTGCTTGTTTGACTCTGTGTGCGTGTATGTGTTACTTACTACTCTACATGTTTGTGTGTTTGTATGTGTACATGCCTGTGTGTGAGAGAGTGTGTGTGTGTGTGCAGCTGTACTGTAGTGTTGAAAAGAGATATGAACACGATGGATCTTGCAATGACGCTGTTACACAAACACATGTATTCATTGAGCGGAATCCTTAATGCGAATCAACCTGCATTTTCAAAAGGAAAATGCCAGGAATGCAAATAGTTGTTTCCCATGATACTGTCCACTGTTTATCCATATTGTGTTGATCTGCCTACGGTTGGAGAGCATGCCGTTTGGTCTATTCTGGTTCTGTAATCTCTGGCTGGAGTTCAAAGGTCATCTTTGTGGAAGAGGCTCCGGTCTCCACAGGGCAAACCCTGAATTAATGAAGGAGGAATATAACAAGAATATCTGCAGTGTAGGGAGACCATAAGGAGAAGTGTGAGAGGAGATGATGATGGTGATGGTGATGAGGAAGAGGATGATGATGGTGATGGTCATTCGACTTCCTTGTGAATCCAGCACTCAGATTGTACACGCTGCAAAGTAAACTGTGTGTGTGTGTGCATTTTAATGTGGGTGTGTGAACTTCTAGAAGTCTGTGGCCACGGCAACAATGATGGAGGAAGACGGCTATAAATACCCCTTGTGTGTCTGTGTATATTTGTGTGTGTGTGTGGATGTGTGTGTGTGTTTAGGACTCTAGTGGGTTGTGTTTGAAGTAGCAGACTGCGATCCTGCTGGAGGGGATCCTGACCTCCATCCCTGTAGAGATCTCTCTCTGTCTCTTCTGTGAAGACTTTTAGAAATCTCATTCTCTCTCTCTCTCTCTCTCTCCTCTCTCGCTCTCTCTCTCTTTCTCTCTCTCTCTCTCTCTCCCTTCTCTCCATCTCTCTTTCGTCTTTCAGTTATATTCTGTATCTCTGCCTCTCACATCCATGCTTTTGTCTCTCACTCACACTCAAACACTCAGACACACTCACACGCAAACGTTCACTTTGTGTAACCGTCCCTCCTTCTCCCTTAGTTTCTCAAACAGCATTAATATTGGATCAAACAGCCAATGTGCAGCTCTCTCTCTCTCTCTCTCCCTCTCTCTCTCTCTTCTCTCTCACACACACACACACACACACACACACCACACACACACACACACACACACCACACACACACACACACACACACACACACCACACACACACACACACACACAACACGCACACACACACACGCACGCACACCCCAGGCTGCTGCTGTCTGCTCTCTGCAGGCTGGAAGGAATACCCCCACTGGGGACCCCAGCACACACTCACACTCACACACACACAACACCACACATACGCACACGCAGCATTTTACACGTGCACACACACATACACAGCACCATGCACACACACACACATGCAAACACATATCACAAACACACTGCACCATACACATACACATTAAGACGTATCGCACACACACAGCACCATCCACACACACACTCATATCCCTCGCACATAACCACACACACACACACACACACACACACACGCTCTCATCACACATCTCATTGTCTACGTCTCATCTTTTGATGTGTCCGCCTCTCCCGGCCCCCGCACACACACACACGCACGCACATCACACATGTGTATTTACCTTGCCGTGTATCTCTTTTCCCCTCTCTGCCCCCCCGAACCCGCCCCCCCCTCTACCACCCCCCTCCCCCCCCCGCCAGCCTGCAAGCGCAAGGAGCAGGAGCAGCACAAGGACCGCAACATGGCGCCCAAGAAGCAGCGGCTGGTCTTCACCGACCTCCAGCGGCGGACGCTCATCGCCATCTTCAAGGAGAACAAGCGGCCGTCCAAGGAGATGCAGATCACCATCTCCCAGCAGCTGGGCCTGGAGCTCAACACCGTCTCCAACTTCTTCATGAACGCCCGGCGCCGCTGCGTGGACCGCTGGCACGACGAGCACGGGACCAGCCCCGGCCAGCCGGGCACCTCCGCCACCACCTTCTCCAAAGCCTGAGGAGGAGGGGTTAGACTTGAGGCCAGGGAGGGAGGGAGGGAGGGGGGTATACCTGTAGTTGTCCAAGCCTTCCCTCGAATCATCTTCCTCCACCTCCTTCTCCTCCTCTCCTCCTCCTGTTTCATGCTATCCGCCCCTGAGCACCGCCAGCCTGACTTATGGAGCAGGACAGTGTCAGGCTCCAGAAGCATCCGCACGCCAGGACAATCACTCTGGGCTGTTTACTGACCACTCTATCTGGGGTGTGTTTGGTGCGAAGCCCGGGGTTGCGCTGGGGGGTTTAGAGGTGGAGCAGACCAGCGTTAACCCTCCTCAGACCCACTCCTAGCCTCTCCTGCCCTCCCTTTGTGTATCCTCTCCCTCTCTCCCTCTCTCCCTCTCTCCCTCTCCCTCTCTCCCTCTCCCTCTCTCCCTCTCTCCCTCTCTCCCTCTCTCCCTGTCCAAAGAAACCAACGAGGACAAAAGAACGACAATATCTCTTGGAGCAGAAGGGACAGTAAATAGTTCCTCCTCCTCCTCCTCCTCCCCGTCCTCCTTCTCCTCTCCCTCCTCCTCCTCCTCCCTCCTCCTCCTCCTCTCCCTCCTCTACACCTCAGTGTAGGTGCTCCCTGAAGGCCTGACATTCCAGCGTTTCTCCCAGGCCATGCGTCAACCTAATGAATTGAAATATGAATCAATGCAGATGGAGAAAGCGAGAGAGAGAGAGAGAGAGAGAGGGATGTCTGGAGAGAGAGAGAGATGGGGAGAGAGTCACCTCCACACCTCCTCACCTCCACGGGCGATGGCGGCCGGTCATCTCTCGGAGAGAAGACGGTCCGCCTGCTGGTCCGACCGCCGCACGAAGGGGGGGGGAAGGGATGGAGAGACGGAGGGGGAAGAGAAGAAGAGATGGGAGGATGGAGAGACCGAGGGATGGGGAGGGGGATGTGTCTGGACACGCTCTTTGTTCAGAAGGGAGCGTTTCTGAGATCAATACCGAGCCCCGGCGCGGCGCTGGGCGGCCGGCCAAAACGAGGAGGAAGCAGGAAGAGCTAGACACCACGGCCTCCCCGTGGCCCTCGCTCGGCTGCTGCGGAGCCACACTGCCCCCTGGTGGAGACGGCCGGGAACTGCAGCCGCAAGGAAACCCAGCGGCAGGAGCAGGAAAGGGAGGGATGAAGAGGAGAAGGAGGAGGAGAAGAGAGTCACGTCGAGGGATGACAAGTGGGAGAGAGTGAGGGATGGATGGAGGAGGAGGAGGAGGAGAGGAGGGTTGGAACACAGCGCTGCCCTCTGACCTGTGGTCAATGTTCACGCCTCGTCCACCCCCACTGGTCTGGTGAGGGGGGCGGAGGGGGGACGGAGGGAGGGACCATCAACCCCCTGAGCCGGAGAATCACAGGCTCCTACCAACCACAACCAGAGCATGTTACCATGGCGATATTCAGACACTGGATACTGATTCCTGTTTTCTTATCGTCTTGTGGTGCTGAAAGGGTACCACACAAACACACACGCACACACTCACACACACACGCACACACACAGTCAGAAATGCTACAAGAACTAGTGCCAATGCTAACTGCCTTAAAGCTAATCAGAGACAATGGCACTGCGTTCCCACCCACACTCACACTGAGGGCAACATGTGCCATAGCAACCAACAATCAACTTTGAAGTGAATTAGAATCTACTTTTTTAGAAAAGCGTTTGAAATATGAACCACATTTTAAGGCGTAACAATGACAACAATCCTCAAATAGACAAAAGTTACAAAAAGACCAAGAAACCCCCCAACCACACTGGACACATTCTGAAACCAGAAGAAAATCTCTCTCTTTCACTCTCTCTATGTCTCTCTACCTCCCCTTTCCCTTATCACCTTCTCTCTCGCCTTCTCCCTCTCTCCTCTCTTTCTCTCCCCATCTCTCTCTAATATTAATGCGGGTAACTGGTACAAAGACACTATGGTTCTACAGCTAGCTACCATGTAATGTTGTGCAGAAGTATGGCACCTTGTTGATACATCCTAAAAAAGAAAAAAAGGGGGGGAAAAAAGACTTTTTAAAAGATAAAACAGGGAAGGGGGAGGGGGGGAAGCGGGGGGGGGTGAACTGACGCCAACGATGGACGGACACTCTGTGACACAACGAGTAGGACGTTCTCCCCAAGACCGGGAGAGACCAGGAGGTCTTTCTACTGGGACATGAGCGACTCACTCTACAGGGGGGGGGAGGGGAGGGGGGGGGGCATCGACGCCCTCTCTCTCTCCGCGTGCGTCCTGTAAGACGCAACTGTAGCATTTCCTACGATGTAGTCGGACGACGTCTCCAGTTTAGACCCTCGTCGTCGACGAGGGGTTCGACGGAAACGGTTGCTGGGCGACCCCCTGCTGTGAGCAGCCGGCCACGCCCGCCCGGAGGAGGACGAGGAGGACGAAAAGGAGGACGACGATTTGTGATACGCAGCTCAGCGAGGACAGCTCGACTCATCCCCAGGGACGTTGTGGTGAATGACCTGTGTGTTTGGAGTTTAGATTCAGAGGGACTACCTCAACCTGAGTGGTTTGTGAAACCACCACCCATACCAAAGATTACCCCAACCTGCCAGTCCCAACACGGCCAGGGGATACACACCAAACTAGACCCCCCCCCCTCTCTGGTACACACACACACACACACTGACACGTCACACACACACACACACACAGAGCAGTCAGACTGCATAGCGCCTTGCAGCGTAAGGAGGCTGCTACGCAGACAGAGTTGAGTGCCTTTTTCCTTCAACCACGGGTGGGACTGCTCTGATCACCACACACACACACACACACAAACACACACACAGGCATGGCTGTGATGATAACAGAGGGCTAGTGGGGGAGGGGGGGCTACAGTAGCCTGGGGCTGTGTCAGCACATTCACCTCACACTGACTGTCCATCTGAGTTCCAAGCACTTTACCATGCAGGAAACCTATCAACAACCTAACACTATTTATCTCACATTCGTGTCTAGTCGCTGTTAGTTCGGAGAGCTCTCGTCTCTCCTCTCCTCCTCTCCACGCCTCCGCCTCTCCAACAGAGATATTTTTATGGGACAGAGAGAGGAGGCGAAACGAAGGAGGAGGAGAGGGTGATGGGGGCTTGTAGTTCTAACCCCTCCGACCACTAGATCTCTTTATCTCCGTGCAAGCACAGACGCAGGACAGAGCAATCACGCAGTCGTTGAAACATTGATAAACACACACACACACAGCACACTTTCCATCCCCCCTTTCTATAATCAAACCTCCCTTGGCCAGTTCTAAGACTTGGCAGGCATGTGTTGACAATTAATTCTGAAATACCTCAAACCTTTCATGTAAAGTTTATGTAATTTAACTGAAAATACCAATGCTAATGACACCATGATTATGATACTATGATACTATGATAGTTAGTTTTGGAACTTGTGACTTGAAGCTTTATACTGTTATAAATTGGTTTTTGTTTGTTTGTTCATTTTACCGGTCTGTCCAGTTTTGCTGCGGCGTTTAAGTAAGTGTTTTCATAAAGGAAAGACATTGTGAATGTTTCTGTGGAGATGTGGAGAGGAGGGGAAACAGGAGAACGACCGGGCAGAGCGGGGACGGGAGCCGCGCGTGTCGAGTTCAGCTCTCAGGGTGGCATGTGCGCTCAAAGACAACAACAAAAAAGAAAAGTCAAACAAAAGCACGTTTTGAGCTAAATTGGGAGAGGTGGGCGGTATCGCTCTCCGCTCTGCCTTTAAGTTCTCCTTTTTCCGCAGAAAAAAAGGATTTCCTCTTACCGTGGAAGTATCCTGAGTCGGTCGCTCCACTCCACATGCTCTGACAACAATGTAAACAAGACGACTGCCCCCTGGTGGCGAGAGGGAGGAGCAAGCTTTTCTTTACTGCATGGATATTGTATAACTGTATAGAAACCAACAGTTTTTTTGGTGGGAGAGGAGGGGGAGGAGGGCAGACTGGGGGGGAGGGGGAGGGGGGTTGACGTTGGGGGGGGGAGGTATGTCTTTGTAGTTTTTTTGTCACTGTTGGGTTCACTGGTTGTGTGCATGTGTCGTTTCAGCGCTCCCCCCCGTCTATAATTTAATGTATATAAACCCTGACAGTAGGGGGCAGCAGTGTGCTGGGGAAGCCTCACACGTCTCTTCTCCAATCAGATGCATCCAATCCCATTCCTCAGTTGGGGGGACAACGGGGGTCACGGGTCACGCGGCTGTCCTGCTTTTCCGAGGACGGAGATAATCAGAGGGACGGTCGCTGAGCCGCTGGCCCCCCGTCGTCATGGCGTCCCCCCCCCTGTGCTCCGCGTGTGTATGTGAGCGGCCTTGTGTCTCCGTGGAAACCTGAGGGAGACGTGAGTTGTCGTCTCTGTCTCTGTGCAGCAGCTGAATGCAGCCACTGTCAATTAGCATACGTGAGCGAGACAGTCAGTCAGACAGACAGGCTGGCAGACAGACAGACAGACAGACAGACAGGTCAACCCCCCTGTTCCCCAGTCACACTGAGCTCTCTCTCTTTGGTTTCCTGTTACTCAATCAGAACCAAGTGTCTTTGGGATGGTAGAAGACAATCAAGTTTCAAAACAAGGAGAAGGGCGAGAGAGGACAGGCTGGAGGGGTGGAGAGGAGGAGAGAGGAGGAGAGGAGGAGAAACGGAGGGAGAAAAAAGGCTCTCTGGTCCAGTCCTGCTGTAGCGTCTGCCCCCTGCCGTGCCCCCCCCCACCCTGCTTGCCCAACCCCATGTGGTGCCAGCCTGGTTACCGTCACCCAGGTCCCCAACATCTCATCTGCACACAGGCCATGTCACTAACACCTTCTGATTCACCACACACACACACCCCCACCAGAACCGCCTCCCCTCCCCCCTCTCTTGCCCACACAGTCCTGCACTGCACACTGTGTCGTGCCCGAATCAAGAGGACTCAGCCCCCCACAATGCAGTGCGGTGTGCAGGAAGTGTGAGAAGAGACTACATTTCCCATCCACCCCTTCTTCGCCACAGTGCCCTGCTGGCCCAATAATGATGCAGCCAGTCATGAGGAACAAGGGACTCTGGCTGGCGGCTTTTGCACAGAAAACTATGCAAGCACCTGACCCTCCAATCTTAATCTGCTGCCTGGTCAGAGTGTACCCCTCTATACCCCCCCCCTCCCCCTGCTGTCCAACAACTCCCCTACACCACCGTCCACAGAGAGAGGCTGGGGGCAGCCTCAGCAGGGATGAGGGTTATGATTGGACCAGACTGTGTGTCCCCCGCCCCCCCAGGACCCACTTACCGCCCCAAACTGCCACTGCTGCTGAGGGCTCATAGTGGACCCAGACATGGAGAGACAGGTGCTCACACACACACACACACACACACACCTGCTGACATTCCCCCCACACACACACACACCTGTCTGTCCGTTGGGATGTCAAGGGGGACACACAGTGTGTGATGAGAGAGCCTTGCCCGTCCTCAACCCTCCCCAATCCCCCCCCTCCTCCCTCTGGTCCTCTCCCCCCACCCCCCTGTCCCACCCCCCCCCTCCCCTCTCCTCCCCATCCTCCCCCATCCTCTCCCTCCCTCCCTCCGGTCCTCTCCCCCCTCCTCCCCCTCCCTCTTCCCAGGGCAGATATGAAGCTGGCCCATCGGGAGCAGGAGAAACATGAGTAATAACTGTTACACAAAATAGAAACTTAAAAAGGAAAATATGGGTAAAAATTGCGTGTTTTGAAATAAATTAAGAAATAAAACAATTGTAAAACAGTCTGTGTGTATTTATCGTTTTTAGAGAATGTGGACTTGTACAAAAAAACTCTTGACTCCTAATCATTTATATGAAACAGGATTTATTATTGTTTATAAAAAAGTAGGCACATTGAGATTCATGCTAGGTCAATAACTCACCATCTCTCTGGGAGCACTTGTTTTGTATAGAAAATGGCAGTGGTGGGACTGTTTGACTGGTGTCATTTTACTTGGGAGTATAAATATAATGCACCCTAAGTCCAAGTCTATGCTGGGGTACACTTCCGAAACATCAGTACAGTTCAACAGTAAGAAAACATAACTTATACAAACATTGCCTATAAAATAATAACCTACATAACCAATCCTCCAGAGACGCAACATGACATTACGATCGGGTGAGTAACCATACGTCCTCTAATTAATCCAAACGTAATAAAAAAGTGTTTCATTTTATATTAGTTTTTCTATTCAAACATTGACACATTAAAACATTAGCGTACTATTCCTTAAATGTTCTCTATAAAAATGTAAAACATGACCTGTAGGATGGACACCTCTTCCATATTTCCTAGTTACGACCAGTGAGTAAAATACAAATGTCAACAATTGAATTTACCCTGTATTTGTGTCTAGTTTGTTCGGTTCGGTCTCCGAGACGTCAGTCCCCAGGTCCCCTGTGCGGTCCCAGCTGGATGTGGCTGTGTGCAGTAGCCCTCCCGTCCTGTGGGGACGCTGTGGGACGCAGGCCGGCTCCGGAGGTGATGAGGCGCCCCATCCCGCGGCCCTGAGACATGGCGTAGGACGAGCGTCGGTGGGCGGAGCCTCTCGTGAACGCTGACCTCAGCTCGACAGGGCGGGAGCGGGCGCCGTGGACCTGTGGGGGTCGCAGAGAGGTCATGGAGAGGTCATGGAGAGGTCATGGAGAGGTCATGGAGAGGTTATGCTAGCGATGAAGGAATAGTCAAATACTTTTATTATTCCAGTCACATCTGCAGATTTTGAAGCAGGCATACTTAAGGAAAATGTATTCTCACACACACACCCACACTCATGCAGACACACACACACACGCAGACACACACACTCGCTCACCCTGTGCCTGCTCCGGTGGGTGAGGATAATGTTGAGGGAGTGCAGAGAGAGGGAGGGCAGCAGTGCAGTACAGGCTGTGAGTAGAGCTGTGAGCCACACCACTGGACTGGTGAAGGCCTGGTCGGACACACCTGGCACACACACACACACAGACGTAGAAACATGCTATGCGTGCGTGGGCATTCCTGTGTGTGTGAGTGTGTGAGTGTGTGGTAGCCTACCGAGGAAGTAATAGTCCCGCGGAGACCTCCGGAACAGCAGGGGCTGGTGTGTGATCCGTGTGCACAGGAAGAACAGCAGGAAGCTGACGCATATGGCCGCTGTGTTCCACTTGGTCCAGTGTCTGGTGAGGAGAAGCATCTGACACACACACACACACATAGACATGCACACGCACACACACACACAGACACACACACACACAGACACGCACACACACACACACACACACACACCACACACACCACACACACACACACACGCACACACACCCACACAGACACACACCACACACACACACTCACACGCACACACACACAGACACAGACACACACACGCACACGCAGGACGTGTCTAACATGGGGGCATTCAGGTTCAGAGTGAAGCTAGTTCACTATGCTATGGAAGTAGGCATGCTACAGAGCTAACCCGACCGTCATCCTCACCTCGAAGGTGGCACAGAACATGGCCGCCATGGAGACGGTGACGGCCAGGGTCTGGTAGTCAAGGGCGGAGTCGTGGAAGACGCCGCTGGGGAGGAAGAAGAGGACGAGGGAGGAGTAGACGGCGTGGAGGAGGGTGGCGCCCGCCGTGACGGGGTTGAAGAGCCGCTGCCTCGGGCCCGCCTGGTACAGGTCAGGACACGCCAGACTGACCTCCACGCTCACGTCCTGGAACACACACACACACCACACACCACACACACACACACACCACACACACACACCACACACACCACACACACACACATACACACACACACACACACACACACACACCACACACACACACACACACACCATGCACATACACACACACGCACACACACACAATTCCCGCATAGAACCCCCCCGCCCAAATTAGGAGATTCACACGGTTCAGTTGTGGCCTGATGTCACATCTCCGTTGCGCTCATGGGTGAATTGGATTTAAACCTCGGGGGCGCACCAACCTCGGGTAGTCGGGTACAACGTTTGAAGCTGCTGTCACAGATAAAGGCTTCTCTTACCCGTTCAAAGATGGCCAGACACTGCACGGGCATGGCGGTGTAGAAGCTGGTGTACAGGGCTATGAACCAGTTCTCATACAGGGACTGCGAGTGGCACACACACACACAAAATCATCAAAACAAGGACCCACACACAAAGCCGTGACATCACGGAGCGCTCCGCAGTGACCTCATCGACACGGCCGCCTGACCTGGGCGCTGAAGCCGTTGAAGAAGGCGAACCAGATGTGCACCAGGGCGAAGGAGCACGTCTTGAACAGGAAGTACTGCAGGAAGAGGGCGACGCGGAGGTACGACCAGCGGCCGTGGACCAACAGGAGCCTCTGGAGGAAACGGAACTGGGCGAGGGAGAAGTCTGCGTTCTGGACCGCCTGGCCACCTTCCACCCCCACCAGACCCACACCTATATGAGCAGCTGGAGGGGGGGGGTAGAGGGGGGAGGTAGATGTGGGGGGGGAGTGAGGTCCAAATCCTCTCCCCCCCCCGTCCACACACCTCTCCTACCCCACCTCTCCCACTCCCCCGTATCACTCCACCCCTCTCACTCTTGATCATGTTGACGTCGTTGGCGCCGTCTCCTATCGCCATGGTGATGGAGGCGGTGTGTTTGCGCACCAGCTGCACCACGTCAGCCTTCTGGCCCGGCGTTACCCGGCAACACAGCACCGACTGACACCTCTCGGCCGTGGCCACGAACCGGGCGCCCCACTCCGGCCTCGCCACAATCTCCACCTACACCCGAAACAACAACATCATCAACAACCACAAAAACTCCATCGATAGATCTCTTTATTGTCATAAAAAATACAAACTCAATCTTTCTATATGAAGTCATGTATGTGGACTGTGTAAGAGTGAGGTGTGTGTACCAGCTCAGGTCCGGTGATCACCAGAGCGGTCCTGTCTGATGTCGCGCCCCCCGCCACGCTCCACACCTCGGGGGCGACGTGCTTAGAGACGCCGGGCCCTGAGTCTGGGCTTTGGAGCAACGCTCTGGAGAGACAACACATGGGGCACTGCGTGTGCGTTTGGTGTGCGTGTGTGTGTAAGGGGGCCAGTGTGTGAGTGTGTGTGTGTGTGTGTGTAAGGGGGCCAGTGTGTGAGCGTGTGTGTGTGTGTGTGTGTGTAAGGGGGCCAGTGTGTGAGTGTGTGTGTGTGTGTGTAAGGGGGCCAGTGTGTGAACGTGTGTGTGTGTGTGTGTGTGTAAGGGGGCCAGTGTGTGAGTGTGTGTTTGTGTGTGTTTGTGTGTGAGCGTGTGTGTGTGTGTGTGTGTGTGTGTGTGTGCATCTAACCTTAGTTCTTCTCCCTCCAACAGTCTCGTGTCTGAGTCCAACAGCTTACAGGAGTAGCCGACATTCACTGCTGTTTCTGGAGAGGGAGAGAGAGGGAGAGAAAGAGAGAGAGAGAGAGAGAGAGAGAGAGAGAGAGAGAGAGATAGAGAGAGAGAGAGAGAGAGAGAGAGAGAGAGAGAGTAGAGAGAATAAACAAAGACTGATGCAGACATTTCCTTCGAAGATGAAGAGGGTGAGACGTGACCCCGCTCCTCTAGGGAATAGAGAGGCTCACACCTAACTGGGAAGCCAAACAGGAAGTCACACATCTGTCACGCAAAGGCTCATGGGTAATCAATGGTTGTGTCTCATCCTTCCCTCATCGATCCCAGCACCTTTCCTTACCTTTTTTGTCCCCAGTGAGCACCCATACTTTGAGCCCGGCCTGGCGGAGCATGGCGATGGTCTCCGGGACAACCGTCCTGCAGGCGGTCCTCGATGGCCGTGACCCCCAGGATCTGCACACACAGGAAACACTGGCCTCTCACCCCTCCAGAACGACAGGAAGTGCTCCCAACATCCACGTTGTGATCACATTGTTGTCTCGACTTTGACACATTCAACCCAACTGTAGGAAGTGCTCTGTTGCGATTGGTGATGTCACCTTCAGGTCCTGTTCCATCTCTTCGTACAGCTTCTCCAGAGTCTCCTCACGGTCATCGGTTTGCCATGGCAGCCTGGGCCAGGTCTTTCCTCCAGGCATCCCATAATTTCTCAGGAACGGAGCGGACTGCCACACACAGAGTCCTCAGAGAGGACTGGGCAAAAAGCTAGACAGGCACACACACACACACAACACACACATACAATGTTCTCAACTTCCTCACCTCCAGTGCTCTGTGTGACCTCACTTCCAGTGCTCTGTATGACCTCACCTCCAGTGCTCTGTGTGACCTCACTTCCAGTGCTCTGTATGACCTCACCTCCAGTGCTCTGTGTGACCTCACCTCCAGTGCTCTGTATGACCTCACCTCCAGTGCTCTGTGTGACCTCACCTCCAGTGCTCTGTGTGACCTCACCTCCAGTGCTCTGTATGACCTCACCTCCAGTGCTCTGTGTCACCCTCACCTCCAGTGCTCTGTATGACGTCACCTCCAGTGCTCTGTATGACCTCACCTCCAGTGCTCTGTGTGACCTCACCTCCAGTGCTCTGTATGACCTCACCTCCAGTGCTCTGTATGACCTCACCTCCAGTGCTCTGTGTGACCTCACCTCCAGTGCTCTGTATGACCTCACCTCCAGTGCTCTGTGTGACCTCACCTCCAGTGCTCTGTATGACCTCACCTCCAGTGCTCTGTATGACCTCACCTCCAGTGCTCTGTATGACCTCACCTCCAGTGCTCTGTGTGACCTCACCTCCAGTGCTCTGTGTGACCTCACCTCCAGTGCTCTGTGTGACCTCACCTCCAGTGCTCTGTATGACCTCACCTCCAGTGCTCTGTATGACCTCACCTCCAGTGCTCTGTATGACCTCACCTCCAGTGCTCTGTGTGACCTCACCTCCAGTGCTGTCTCTGTGCTCTCCAGGTGTGGACAGTCTGTCTGCAGCCTCTCCATGATGACGATGTCAGCACCTTTAGAGTAGAGCTTCAACCCCCCCTCCGGCTCCCGCACTGCACACACACCACACACACACACACACGCACATACTCACACACACACACACACACACACACACACACACCACACACACCACACACGCGCGCACACTCACACACACTCACACACGCACACGCCCAACAGAAACAGCTCTTTAGCGAGACATATTAGTCAGAAATATTAATCTATCGAGCATTTCAGTCATTCGGTGAACAAGTTGAGAAAGCTTTATTGCTTGTGGTCGGCCCACAAGGAGACATCACACGCCATGGTGATACAAAGTCCGTCTGCTAGCATGTTGCGCTAGCTACCTATTTAAACAGAACCACTCTTTACAGTCATTGGTCATTGGTGTGTGCGTCCCTTGCAATGGACATTCACAACATCCACCCTACCCCCACTAGGTGACAAGCTAATGGTCAGCAGACCTCGGTCTTCCTTCTAGCTCTGTCAAACAGTATTTGACCTTTAAACAAACAACAACCCCTCTCTTCTTAGTCCTCAGCCCCAAAATAAGGGTCTTGTATGTTTACCCAGAGTTCAGGGTAGGCCTCTCTTTGCACACAAGGAATGCTGAACACCGTATCATTCTTATACAGGATAAAGAGTTACATCTTTGACTTTTCCGACAACATACAGCCTGTCTCACCCATACAGACAGACAGACAGGCAGAAGGACAGACAGGTAGCATGTCTCACCCAGCACAGAAAGCGAAAAAACAAACCCCCCCACCCCCCCCACCCCCCCAAAACCCAAACAACACACAACACCCACCACAACAAAACAACACACCACAAAAAAAAACAAAACACCAAAAAACCCAAACCAAAAAAACAAAACCAACAAACACAACACCCAAACCACCAAAAAAACAACAAAAAACCAAAAACAAACAAACACAACCAACCAAACAACAACCCAAAAAACACAAAAAACACCCAAAAAAACACAACCAAAAACACCCAAAAAAACCCAAAAAAAACACCCCCCCCCCACCCATCTCCCAATCCCGCTTCTGAATTCCCCTAGAGCCTGGCTCGTGTTGCGATTGGAACAACCCCCCATCTGGCATCAACGAGCAGGATCCCTGAGCATGGACAGCGAACACCCCCCACACCCAAGCCCACTCTCTGGCCCTGCCCACTAGAGCCTCCGTCTGGGTAGAGCTTGCATTCACAGGTAAACACCCAGGGGACCCTGGAGCACGCACAACACGACCAGTGCACGTTCACAAAACAAGCTGGTAAGGATGTATGTAACGTGCAAAAGGGGGACAAGCACCACCTGAAAAAGAAGAGAAAAGAAAGAACAAAGGGGGGAACGAAAAAAGGCAAAGAGGGAAAAAAAGAAACGGAAAAAGGAAAGAAGGAGAAAAAAAAGACAGAACCGAAAGAAAGACAAGAAGAAAGCAAGAAAGCAAAGAAGAAAGCAAAGACAGCAAGCAACGACAGCACTAAAGAACCGCGCCCGCCCTCCCAGACAGAAAGAAAAAAAGGAACGAAGAAGAAAACGACGGTCCAATAGGGTCATGACGGTTGTGACGAGTTGTTGACAGGAGGAGAGCCCCCCAGCGCGGCTGTGAGGGGAACTCCCTGCTCGCTCGGGGCACCACCACCAAGATCTCAAGGAGCGGGGCGCACCAAAAGAGCACAAACACCCCCAGGAGAGAACACGTTCCACGCTCCAGGGTCAATCCTCTGCGGACGGAGGAGGGGAGGGGGGAGGGGGCAGGGGAGGGGTAGGACGCGGGCGGAGAGGGGAGGGAGAGAGGTGGAATGGGAGAGGTGGAGAGAAAGAGAGAGAGGAGAGAGACATAGGGCTCATCCAATATACTCTTATCTCTCAGGTGTGTCCGGCATTATGTGTGCGATGTGACGTGTGTGCATGCTTGGATGACTCACCTCTGTCTGCCTCTGCCAGTCACAGAGGCATGCACCTGACACAGCTCAGACATGACACGAGACAGGGTCATGATGAATAGACTTTCACTCTCTCCTACTCTCTTTCTATATCTCTCCGTCATCGCTCTCTCACACCCACACACACCCCCGTAGACGAGTTCCTAGCAGCATGCAGCACTGCGGGGAACCAACCAGGTGTTCTGGGTCGAGACGTGCCGCGTCTGTCGCGCTCAGTCATGGTCTTGACCCTACCGGACAGCTCCTCATTACGGGACGTGTCCGGGCCTCAGCCGACGTATATAGGTTTTAGGGCAGTGGTCCGAGGACTGGGGCTGATGCGCCCGAGCTGGTGGTCTGCGGTCTGGGTCTCTAATGACGTTCTTGTCCCTGCGCGTCTCGATATCCACGCCTATGAAGGACGTGGATCAACAGCATGGACCACCTCAAACCTGAAGAGAGAGAGAGAGAGAGGGTAGAGGAGAGAGAGAGGATAGAGAGGAGAGAGACGGGCCACGTGGATGCCTGTTGTGTGCTTGCATGTTGCGCGTGTGCGTGCGTGAGGTGTGTGTGTCACTGACGTGATGTACAGGGAGATGGTGCATGGCAGGGCTGAGCAGGATGATGTAACTCCAGAAGGTGAGGAAGGCGGTGTAGAGAGGAGAGGTCACCTGCAGGGCCAGGAGCGTCTCCACGCGGGACGCCACGCTGCCCTCAAACACGCCGCACCCCACCGCCAGCAGCAGCACGGCCGTCAGGATCATGGCCAGCACGATCTGGGGGGGCGCACACACACACACAGGCACACACACACACACACAGGCACACACACACACACAGTCACACACACACACAGGCACACACACGCACACACACAGTCAGGCAGCCTGAGAAATGGTGTAGACACAAAAGGGGGAGAATGACTCCACCACCTCCGAACACCCAAGTAGCGCGCATACTGCGCCGAAAAATCGCCTGACACTCAACCACCGCTCGCACCCACCCCTCCTCCTCCCCACCTCCTCCTCCTCGCTCCACCGCATCACCTCTCCCTCCTCCTTCCCTCTCCTCACCCCTCCTCACCCCCACCTCCTCCCTCCTCCTCACTCTCCTCCCTCCTCCCCTCTCCTCACCCCTCCTCACCCCGATCACCACCTTGTTGAGCAGCTTCTCCACCTGGGTTTTCTTCACCCTCAGACGCCCACTGTTCCTCAGGATCTTGGAGTCCGAGCCTGGGGACAGAGGGGGAGGAGGAGAGAGAGAGAGTGAGGACTTTACTGTCAGAGTCTGGAGGGAGAGAGATGTGTGTGTGTGTGTATGTGTATGTGTATGTGTATGTGTATGTGTATGTGTATGTGTGTGTGTGGTGTGTGTGTGTGTGTGTGTGTGTGTGTGTTCCTGCCTGTGTAGATGGCCATGCCGTAGGCGCGGTCCGTGTTGCGTAGCTTGGTGCCTCTCAGCAGGATGTGCTGACTGTCCAGCGGGTGGCGCTCTCCTCTCCAGCTCAGCTCTCCCCTGAACGAGTACAGGCGCTCGTTGGGCTCCTCGCACCACAGCACACCTGGAAACACAGCCGTTAGCTGCTCACACACACCTGGAAACACAGCCGTTAGCTGCTCACACGCTGCATGGACACGCGGGACGTGTTCCGAGGTCACAGCCTGAGTTTGTCGGGGTTCGTTGGGGTTTGGAGAAGACGTTCACGGTCGTTTTTTTCCGATTTTCGGAGGGACAGAGCTAGTTTTGCATATGTTTATTTGCATTGTCCTCTCTTTAGGACATTTGAATTGTGCATTTGAATGGACCATTTGACGAGTTATGACGAAGATACGACGAGATCCGATTAATGGAACAGGGATTTGCATCAGCAATGCGTGATAGAGAGACTGTGTAGAGGAGGAGAGGAGGAGAGGAGGAGACCTACCGTCGAAGCCAGCGAGGGCGTGTTCTGTGGGGTCGGAGGTCAGGTCAGAGTGGGTGGCGGCCAGAGCCTGACGATACTTCAGGTTGCTCTCCCTGTCACACACAAACACTTCAGCGCCCCAACTAGCAACCGACGCTAACCAGCACCAAACTGTCTCTGAACTGGCTGACGGCAAACTCTCGAAGCCAGCTAATCATTGCTGAGCAGAGATGAGGACCGGCGGCCGATTGGCAGATGGCTCACCCATCTATGTCGGCCGTTTCGACGTAGCACAGACTGTGGGGCTCCGAGCTACACAGGAGGAGGAGGTCAGCCTGGGGGGGCGGGGAGGGGGAGGATCGGGGGTTTGCTTAAGTCAGGGCAGGGCATTGATAATGTGTAAAAGAGAGGAGAGGGGAGGAGAGGAGGATATCAGCTTGGGGGACGGGGGGGTCGCACATGACACTCTAACCCCGAGCGCTAAGACACAGGTGAGGGAGGGAGGGGCGGAGACTTACTGGGAAGATCTGGTCCTTGTGGATACGCAGCACGTCTCCCACGCACACGTCCTGCCACTGGGTCCTGCTGAAACTGGGGGGCGGGGGGAGGGTGATGGGGGGGGGAGAGGTGGGGGTGATGGAGCGTGTAGGAAGCAGAGGTGTCAGTGTCTGGGTGTGCCGTGGGGGGGTCACATGTCTGAGACGCGCCGGCGTTGACTTCTGCTTCTGGCCCGCGTGAACGCAACGACTGCAACCATCTCATGTTACGAGACGTGGCTTCACGGGGGTTGATAATAATAAGTCATATTGCAGTGTGAATAGTGTGTGTTAAGCGTGTGTGTGTGTAAAAGTGTGCGTGTGTGAATGTGTGTGTGAATGCGTGTGTGTGTGTAAAAGTGTGCGTGTGTGAGTGTGTGTGTGAGGAAGTGGGTACCTCTGAGAAAGTAGGATGTCACACGGGCGATGGTTGACGAGGGAGTCGCTACGTCTACGCATCTGAGGGGAAGTGAAAGAGAGAGAGAGAGAGAGAGAGAGAGAGAGGGGGGGGGAGAGAGAGGGAGAGAGAGGAGAGAGAGAGGAGAGAGAGAGATGTGAGCAATGAAAGAGCCCCATTGTGGTCGTTAAGAAGTCAGTAGAGACGTTCAACTCGGAGCGCGTGTGTGTACGGGGGATCTCACCAGGTCAGTGGCTAGGTCTTTCAGACCTCTCATGGTCAGAACTAGGCTCAGGGGAATGATGGTGATGTACCAGGGCAGAGACGAGATGGCTGGCACACACTGTCAACACAACGTACGTGCACGTGTGATCAGTTTGCATACATGTCAACTTTACAGTATGTTTGCCCAGACAGTATATCTCTTTACGGGAAGTTAAAACCGGATAGACACACATACCTGCATGACCACTATGAGCAGGAAGAAGATGTTGGCGGCCCTCTGGAACTGTTCATACAGGGTTAGGGGCAGGAACGTCAGAGGGGAATATTTGTGACTGCGCACCCTGTTGTCCTGACAACCACAGCCAGCCATGACGGAGGGTTGGAGAGGGACAGACCGAGAGAGATGGAGGGAAGGACAGAGGGAGGAAGAGAGACCTTGCATTAGCAAAGTGTGTGTGCGTGTGTGTGTGTGTGTGGTGCGTGGTGATGTGTGTGTGTGAGTGTGTGTGAGGTGTGAGTGTGTGTGTGAGTGTGTGTGTGTGTGTGTGGTGTGGTGTGTGTGTGAGTGGTGTTGTTTGTGAGTGTGTGGTGTGTGGTGTGTGTGAGTGTGTGTGTGAGTGTGTGTGAGTGTGTGTGTGAGTGTGGTGTGTGTGAGTGTGTGCATGTGAGTGTGGTGTGTGTGAGTGTGTGTATGTGTGTGTGTGTGTGTGTGTAGTGATGTGTGTGTGAGTGTGTGTGTGTGTGTTTGTGCTCCAGACTCACAGCTTGTCGTCCCCAGCTGCACAGCCCCAGGAGGGATCGTCTCTGCAGGGGGAGGTGGACACGCCTGCTGTTAGCCCTCACCTCCCAGGTGTTCCCTGGACAGGAAACACACACATCACACCTCACTCCTAGTTACCCTGCATGCGTGTGTGTGTGTCAGACTCTGCTATGGGACTTATTAACCTTGCAGGTCCTCTCTCCCCGCCCCCACGCATACACACGCGCTGCTGACAGACACACATACACAAGCGACAGACACACTCCCCACATACACACCCGCTGCTGACAGACACACACAAGCACCACGTGACAGACACACTCCCCACAGACACACACGGACACCTCCCTTAATGGGACTCATCGCTCCCCATTAGCACCGAACAAGTCCCGGTGTGTGGGGGAGGGGCAGAGAGAGAGAGAGAGAGAGAGAGAGAGAGAGAGAGAGAGAGGAACAGAGAGATTTCGAAAAGTCTTCCAACGGGCATTCAAAGCTTCCAGATGTCAAACCTCTTACATACAACTGTACAAACAACCTGCTCACACAGATTCAAGATGGCAGACAGAAGTCAATGAGAGATGAGGACAGACTGACCTGTGTGCGAGCGGGAGGTTTCCCTCTTGGTCATGTCGAGAGTCGGAGAGAGAGAGATGGTTCTAGAAGGAAACAGTAGCAAGGCTGTCTACTCTCATCGCAGCCCAGGTCATTCATTACCTACGGCTGCCATGACCACGTTGTTGTGAACACACACACACAGTCCCACGGAGGAACACACACACACACACACACACACACAACACACACACCAGAAGAGATTTCTCCTACCTGTGAACCAGGCACACAGCAGGGACCCCGATGAGCGCTCTCAACATGCGTGTAACATGACACCGTTCCCCATAGTGACATGAATGTAGAGTGTCCAGTGACATGAGCTGTGTTGCAACACTAACGGTGTTATAAGTGTCCCTCGTACCATCTTATGCTCCACCTGTTTACCTGTTGGCCCCTCCCGTCCCCATCTCTTTCTCCCCCCTCTCCCCATCTCTCTTTCTCCCTCCCTCCATCTCTCTTTCTCCCTCTCTTTCTCTATCTACAGTTGTTAACCTATATGTAATTGTTGAAACTATTCAATAGGCCTATGTGAACATTTTGTTTTGTGGTAACACTCATACACACACATTATGTTACTTTTCACCATAACTTTGTATTGACATTAGTTTTTGTAATGATTTATGATAACAACTTATACAACAGCATTGTTAGACTTGGACATTTGTACTGATAAAGCATATCGAATTGATTTGAGAGAAAGAGAGCGAGCGAGACGGGGCGAGAGACAGAGAAACAAGTTGGGGGTTGAATCAGGGTCATCAGAGTTCAGTTACAGGAGGACAAACATCTCTTCATTCCCCTCCCCTCTCCCTCCTCTCCTCCCTCCTCTCCTCCCTCCCCTCCCCTCCCCCTCCTCTCCTACCACCTCCCTCTCCCTCCTCTCCTACCACCCCCACACACCCACACACCCACACACACACACACACACACACCCTGGTCCTCTGGAGCCCACCTGGCCCTATTCCCAGGCTGCCTCTTTTCATCTACCTTCTCCTTTTCCCCTCCATTCCTCCACTCCTTCTCTTCTTACTTTGCCTTTCTTCTAGTGCAACAGGTCTTTCAACCCTCATACCCCGTCCCTCCCTCCCTCTCTCTCTCATTCCTCTCTCTCTCTCTCTCTCCTTTTCTCTCTCCTTTTCTCTCTCTCTCTCTCTCTCCTTTTCTCTCTCTCTATCTCTCTCTCTATCCCCAATATTGACAAAGCAAGATCAAGAAATCTGAGAGTATACCAACAAAGATAAAGAAAGAAAACACACAGAAAACACACATGGTTATGGGTGGTGTGTGTGTGTGTCCCACACATTTCACAGTGTTTTCAGTTTAAAACCGCTGCCCTTGATTTTAAGTGGAGCAAATAGCCACAGGTAGACTTGCGGAGTAGGCAGTAACAGCCACAGCGAAGCGTTCCTCTAAACTCACTCCGGTAGTAAAAGTCTAACCTATTTGGAAAACGTGTCAAAGCAAACTCGTCCACATAAACCCTTCTCTCTCATAAAACAGAGCTGCTGACAAGTCAGACTGAGAGATGGGAAGTTCAAATTGCCCACGTGTTTTTGCTTTGGATACAAGTGTCTGCTAAATGAATCGATGATTGTTATTGTGCCTTAACAGGAAGGAGTGGCTCCAATGTGAGAAGAGCTCTACCTGGTGGCAGAGTAGAGCTACTGCAGGGCCTGGTGGTGCTGCTGCTGCTGTGGCCTTGTTAACTCTCTCCCCTTGGGGGGAGGTCGCTCTGTGTTCCGGTTCCTTCCTGTGTGGACGTCTTCCAGGACAGCCTGTCCAGAGTGTCATGATGTTGTCCTGAAACCAGGGTTCTACGGAGCTGGGGTTCTACGGAGCTGGGGTTCTATGGGGCCAGGGTTCTATGGGGCCAGGGTTCTACGGAGCTGGGGTTCTATGGGGCCAGGGTTCTATGGAGCCAGGGTTCTACGGAGCTGGGGTTCTATGGGGCCAGGGTTCTATGGGGCCGGGGTTCTATGGAGCCAGGGTTCTATGGAGCCGGGGTTCTATGGAGCCGGGGTTCTATGGAGCTGGGGTTCTATGGAGCCGGGGTTCTATGGGGTCAGGGTTCTATGGGGCCAGGGTTCTATGGAGCCGGGGTTCTATGGGGCCGGGGTTCTATGGAGCCGGGGTTCTATGGGGTCAGGGTTCTATGGAGCCGGGGTTCTATGGGAGCCTGGGTTCTATGGGGCCGGGGTTCTATGGAGCCTGGGTTCTATGGGGCCGGGGTTCTATGGGCCTGGGTTCTATGGGGCCGGGGTTCTATGGAGCCAGGGTTCTATGAGTGTTGGTGAAAGAGCAGAGGCCAAGCGGAACAGGGGCATGCGTGTTGGTGACGTGTGTTCAGCTGACAACATGTTACACTCTTTATCTGTCAGCATCTAGACTGCTGGAGTACTTCTCTGTATCGCATCACGCTGTGAAGCGGATGTCAGAGGACACACACTCACACACTCCATATGTGTTACATCTCATTTGACTTTTTGACATAAAATACAGCATGCTTCTTAGCTTAGTATAACAATATTATATTACGCTGCTTATTATAACAATAAACCTATAGGTGTGTGTGTGTTTGTGTTTAGTGGGTAAACCTGTGGAGGAAACATGAGTCATCAGGCTAGATTCTCCTGAATTTCACAGAAGACAACTCAGAGAGAGAGAGAGAAGAGAGGTAGGGAGAGAGAGAGAGAGAGAGAGGTAGGGGGAGAGAGAGAGAGAGGTAGGGAGAGAGAGTGTTGTTGAATTGAGAGACAAAGGGTAAGAGAGGGTGCTCCCCCAGCCACAGTTCCCACAACACTAGTGAGGGTCCTGCAGGTGTTCTCAGACTGGGGCCACACACACACACACACATATGTACAGACAAACTCTCACACCCCCACACACAAACACATACAGGCAGATGCGCGCACACACAACCACACACAACCGCACACACAAATAGACACACACACACAGAGAGCTACACCTACACAAGCAGACGCAGACCTCCCACTGTGGTGCGAGCGACCATGAGTCATCTCTGTCTCATAACCACCAGAGCTCTCTCTCTCCCTCCCTCTCTCTTTCTTTCTTTCTGTCTCTCCCTCTCATCCTCTCCCCCTCCCTCCCTACTTCCCCTCTCTCCTCTCTCTCCCCCACCCCTTCCCCTCTCTCTCTCTCTTGCTCTCTCTCTCTCTCTCCACCTCCCTCCCTACTTCCCCTCTCTCTCTCTTGCTCTCTCTCTCTCTCTCTCTCTCTCTCTGTACCCCCCCTCTCTCTCTCCCACCGCTGTCTCTTTTCCTCTCCGTTGTCTCACGCTCTCTTTCTTTGCTGTCTGTACACACACACACCACAACACAGTTAAAGCTTTTATTGGTTGGCTATTTCCTTTTACTCTGAGGTCTGCAACGTTATTAGGTCAGTATTAGAGATCCAGAGATTTCATTTCAGCACCGCCCCGCGTGACAGCGACCTAAATACGGTACGTCGGGCCACACAGTAAAGGTCAAGTAAATTAATAACGCATTGATAACGCAAATGCTTAAAAAGTAGATTACAATAGCTTTCTTAAGATTTAAGTAAAACGTTCGCCCGAAATTCGTTAAATGTTTCCCAACATGTAAACAAACACTGTAGGCTATATGATTTCTGAGATTTGTCCATCTCCTGAGATTTGAACTTCTGTCGTTTTTCTCAAGTTTTTACAAGTGTTTCCTGTTTTTTACTGGATTAGTCTGCTCAGCGGCATGTCTTCCCCTGTCACCGGTGAAGAGGGTCTTAGATTGGATGCCCACCGATTGTCCTCATCGGTGGACAGCAGTGGCGGGGAGGAGGAAACGTCCGACTATCGATTTCGATATCAGTTATCGCGGCTGTTACGGCTTCGCGCCTGCCGGTCTCAACTGCTCCCCGTCAGCCGGCGCAAGAGGGAGATGACACCGACGGAGGAGAAAGACGAGAACTACTGGGACAGGAGGCGCAAGAACAACGAGGCGGCCAAGCGCTCGCGGGATAAGCGGCATCTCAACGGCCTGCTTCTGGAGGGCGAGCTGCTGGCGCTGAGCAAGGAGAACGCGCAGCTGCGCACGGAGATCCACACCCTCCAGTATCACCTAAGTCTGGTCAGTGAGATCCACTCTGGAGACAAAACGGGCCCCGTCCTCATGGCCCCCCCTCCACCACTCCCCCTCCACTACCCCACATCCACCTTCTTCACCCCAGTGCAGTGGGCTCATCGGAGCCCCTCTGCCCAGCCGAGCCCCTGCCCAGCCGAGCCCTGCTGGCCCCGCAGCCCCCGGCCTCCAGGCTTGCCCAGGGGAGGTCCAGCCAGGCCAGCCCAGGCCCGGGGCAGGGACGCCTGGGTACCCCCAGGTTCTTCACCCCATCTCTCCTGTCCAGCAGGGCCAGCAGTGGATCTCCAGGGAGCAGATCTTCAGAGCGGGGAGAGAGCAATTTTCACCACCAGGTCTCCTCCAGCAACGACCCCCCCGCCCAGCAGCCCAGTCTCTGCCCCTGTCTCCACCCCAGCCTTCTCCCGCCCTCTCCTCCAGGCCCCTCACCCCATCCTCCCCACCTCCATGCCCAGCCTAGGCCCCTACGCTGGGGGATCTAATGGCCTTCTGCTGACCTGGGGCTCCCCATGCCTGCCACCTTCCACCCTCTACCCACACTTGCCCCCTCTACCTGCCTCTGGAGGCGGGGGAGGACCGGGGAGGAGCCCCCCGGGGTCTGGAGTCCTCCCGTGGGTTCAGAGGTCGCATCGACTGCCTCCCAGCGGAGCTGGGTCACCCTCAGAGCCCCTGCCATCCTAACAGGCCCTAAACAGGTCTCTGCTCACTCCGGCTGAACATGTAGGATCGACAGTGTGATTTCTACTTCAGGTTCTACTTTGCTCTAAATACAGGCTGTGCCGGCATACGAATTCCTTGTATTTCTTACACATTCATGGTGTTTGCGATTTATAATAAGAAAATTTGGAAAATAGAATTGTATACACAAACAACTGGACTGGACTATTTGGTTGTTCTCATGTAAATGTCAGATCTTTTATTTGATCCTTTGCTGTTTTCTGAGAATTTTTTATTGAGAATTTATATATGAGAATATTTACAACTTAAATTACAAATAATGCCATAAAATATAGGGCTTTTTTTCTGTACAGTAAATTAAGTTTTCCACTCAGGGAACGAGGTATTTGGAATTTATCAGTCGATGTATAATGTTCTTTAATCATCCAGAAACTTTCAGTTCAAATTATTATACATGATTCCTCTGTTTCCTATTTATTAGGGGTTTGCCACTTAATTAAGCCTAGAACAGGTCATGTGTAACGAAACATTTCACAAAAAAGATAGTTTATTAGACTTTTTAGAGAGACATATTTCAGAAGTACAAGGGCAAAGTTGTTCATCTGTTTGTTGATTTTGTATTATTGACTTTTGAATATTATATAGCCTAATATGATTATTTCTGAAAGCATGAATAAAGATTGACAGCATTCCAATTATTGATTTATTTGTTCAAGGGTTCTTTTTAGATCATGGAAAATAATGTTTTGGTTCAGCAATTTTTGTTATGTTTATTTAATGAAGCGGCTTTTAAAAAACAATTACAGACTTTTTAATTATATTTTACCAGTCTAATTAAACCGTTAGAGAATATAGTTTTACCAGAATTATTTTATTTATAAAACCTACCTATACAGCTACTGTCTGTCTTCCTTTAACATGCACAATAATTATTTTTTACGTAGCTTATATGGCCAGCACAATTATTTTGTATACTAACGCTCTTGTGCTTTCCCCATCCTTATAGCTACTAAGGCTACTCAAATAAGCAAATGTTAGACGTGAAATAATGGCCACGGGGTCACCAAAAGGACTTCATGCAACAATTCTGAGGCCGTTATGAATCATGCTGCAGTTTCCCAGTGAAGGAATGAGCTCACCGTGCCGGTCCTTCCGACGTCATCTCAACACGCTCCCCGTTTCTGTTTCAGTTCGACCAACTCTTGTTTTGCTTGGCCGAAAGCACCGAAACGGTACTCAAATAGGCCTGTTGATTTATCTTCTCCGCGCGTTGTTTAAAAATCAGAGACCGGTAAGAGAGTGCATCCACGAGAGTGTTGATTTTGCTACCGCATAGCCTATTGTCATAGGCTGTTATATGTCATTGTTTATTTTTGCTACATTGTTTATTGTTGAGATAATATCGTTCACCGTGCTTACTGAGATGTGGTTAATAAGACCATTCCTTGACCAGGATACTGATACAACTGCACGCACTTCAGATTCTGTAGTCAAGCTTTCTACATGCACACTATTAAGACGTCGCTTTGGATCATTTTTACCATCTGCTAAATGAATACATATTTAATTGTAAAATGTTTGTGGTATACGATCTCAATGAAATTGTGCAGCAAACATCGCGGTTTTACCATGCAACCCCCTGGCCTACTTAGCTATGGTTTGAAAGTGCAGAACTGGCTGCGCTACCCACGGTAATCCCCTCTGTGGGTACCAGGTATATTCCCTTACTGTCTGTAAGGTGTTAAACACTGCACACTGGTGTGACATCATTTGAGGGAAAATGTGGACGTTTAACCACAGAAAAGAAAGCATATGAAACCTCTACAAACACATCAACTTTTATTTCACAGATTTGGGCATGAATAACACTTGTGCCTTTAAACACAACCACAGAATGAGGTAGGCTATAAGACTGTTTAAGTTATGAGTGTCAAGGAGCACTGTTCAGAGGTGTGAAACCACTAAGTGTGTGTGTGTGTGTGTGTGGGTGTGTGTGTGTGTGTATGTAGGCCCATGTCTCTGAGTGAGTGTGTGTGTGTGTGTGTGTGTGTGTGTGCGTGCATGTGTTGCATGACCAACACTAGATGAAACTTTCCCACCACTGCCACGATGAGAACATCGCTTGATCTTCATCTTTGACCCAGTGGTCACGTAAAGACACAGAATTCTCACTGTACATCAGAGACACTAACTCAATTAATTATCTTGATGGTTCCTGATAGAAAGACATTAGGTCACCGAGTAGGCTATACTTTTTTTTGAATACATGCACTGTAGTAGCGTACTATTATTTTGGTCCACCATGCATTTACATTTAGTCAATTAGCAGACGCTCTTATCCAGAATACAGGGATATTCCCCTGAGGCAAGTAGGGTGAAGTGCCTTGCCCAAGGACACAACGTCATGATCACACAACCTTCTGATTACCAGCCAGAGTCCCTAACCACTCAGCCACCTGACTCCCCTACTGCCCATGCCTTCATTAGCTACCAACTGTAACTGAGACGTTAATGTTGCACTGTAGTTTTGTGGAAGTATTCATTTTGCTTACCGTTCTGGTAGCTCCCGAGATCCGCTCCGAAGGGTAAGATGTTGATAGATGATGATCAGACCGGCCATTATTATCCAAAAGAAAAGTCGGTGAAAACAGGGCAATGTATCTACCCACGGTTCGACGCTTGGCCTAAACTATAGGCCCAAGATCGTAAACTTTGCAACCTGTTCCAAGTATGCTATACTGATGGGCGTTAAACCCCCGGGTGAATACAGAGACATACTGACGGGCACTGCAGGTGTGAGTAATTAACCAAACAAGGCACAGGTGGAACACTGACGTTGAAGATTTCAGGGAGGCACAGTGCATTCTGCACATTGGGATTCTGACCTGATGTGTGTGTGTGTGACGATCCCTTCCATCACAGACCTTGTTCCAGACCGTTCCTTGTCTCTCTGACGACCGAAATATCGTTAGAACCATACACTTCTGATCCTTGACTTTCTGCCGTACTTTAAACATGAACTATTTGTTAAACTTTTTGTAAAAACCATTTGTCGCTTTGGACAAAAGCGTCTGCTAAATGAATACAGTGTACAATAATAAGTGTGCCCTCCCATGCATTTCATATGCCTCCCTTAAGACTGAGGTCTGGCGACGGGTCTGGTGTACATGTTCACTTCATAACCTGAGTGGAAATGAACCCAGCTCATGTCCGCAAGGTTCCCAAAGCCTCCAGGAGAGGGCAGCAGTCACATGGCTTCAGCAGCAGGGCTGTGATACGCTAAATACCAGCACATGACCTCTAATGAGGAAGTCTTCATCAACCAAAAATACTACAATATTACAGTATATATGACAATAAATGACTTATCACTAAAGTAAGCCTTGACCATTAATTAATAGCCCGCATCTCCAAAAACGTCAGGAATCGACATCCAGTGTTTTCACTTTGTTGACACCTACACACGCACACACACACACGCACACACACACACACCCTAACCACACTCACACACATCCATCACTCATAGACACACGCACACACTAACACCTCCTACATGCCATGTGTCATTTGTGGAGTAACATATTACATGAAGGCCCTAATGCTATGTCATTCTATGCATCATTAATGAACGACCACCTACATGCCAACCAGAATAAAACCACAGAAGAAGCAAACAAGAGGCACAAGGAGGTGTGTGTGATTCGGTCCACAGTGATGTGTGTGTGTGTGTTATGGTACGTATGGATGCGTGTGTGATAGGGTACATAAGATGACATCAGTGTCTCCTGTCATGCAGGGGCTATAGGCCTGTGTAGGCTGAAGATACCACCGTCTAGCCAGCTACCGGAACATCTGAGCGTGCGTGTCCTTAGCACTGCAGAAACCACCCCTGCTACCGCACTGGAGGGACGGCTGACACACACACACACACGCTCTCTCGCAAACACACAGGCTACTCTCTTTCACACGTACACGCGTACACACTTCATCACTGACGGGAGAGAGAACAGAGAAGAGCTAGCGCCAGGGGAGGTGTGAAGCCACACACGCACACACACACACTCACACCACCACTCACACACACATGCTGCACTACCAGAAGCATCCCCCTCACAGCCCCTGAGACAACCCTGGCAGCCACATGTGCTCAGACAAGCCCCAGCCCAGAGAGAGAGGACCAGGGAGAGACCAGAGGTAGACCAGAGAGAGACCAGAGGTAGACCAGAGAGAGACCAGAGGTAGACCAGAGAGAGACCAGAGGTAGACCAGAGAGAGAGAGGGAGAGAGAGAGAGGGACCAGGGAGAGACCAGAGGTAGACCAGAGAGAGACCAGAGGTAGACCAGAGAGAGAGAGGGAGAGAGAGAGAGGGACCAGGGAGAGACCAGAGGTACACCAGAGAGAGAGAGGGAGAGAGAGGGACCAGGGAGAGACCAGAGGTAGACCAGAGAGGGAGCAGGGGGAGACCAGACGTAGACCAGAGAGAGAGAGAGAGAGAGAGAGAGAGAGAGAGAGAGGAGAGAGAGAGACCACGGAGAGACCAGAGAGAGAGAGAGGGAGAGAGGGACCAGAGGTAGACCAGAGGTAGACCAGAGAGAGAGAGAGGGAGAGCAGGGGGAGACATCGAGGAGAGACCAGGGAGATCCCGGGGATCCACAGATTGGGGCGACGACTTCCTGGAGCCTCACCGTTGGACGCCGCAGGTAAGACCAGGAGAAGGTCTCTCTCTCTACCACCTTCAGTGGTCACCTGGTACGACGCACACAGCTGAGCTCTGCTCGTGGGGAGCGAGGGGCTCGCTGGCTGTCCTGGTTGTTTTGATGTCTAGATATGTGCCACCCAGGGCTTGAACGAGCATGAGACTATAGCGTTCAGTGACAATGCACCCTCACATTTCCTTCACGAACAAACTCGTCGTCCGTTAAACTCCGATCTAAACATCAGATTAAGAAGGGTCCCCCCCTTGAGAGGCCAACTGGCTTAAAAAGTCGTCTTCACATTACGACGTGTACATTAAACTAAACGCGTGGGGAATTAAGATGAAATGAATCCTCGTAATTTTAACGTCAAGCAGTGTCTGTCTTACTTAAAATGTTCGGTCATAATTATAATAATATATAATAGTTGTTTAACGGACTCTGAACCGGACTGTAACCCCTTTTGTTGTATCGTGATGTAAGTGACCCATTCTGTGGTTACTTGTTGTGTTGTGTAATGTTACACGTGTACCGCCTGGTCAAGGCACAGCACAGGATCAGGCTGGCACATTATCATAGAGAGTCTGGAGAGTGTTCAGTGTTTCTAGTTCATGGGCATGTCGTTCCCGAGGAGAACACTGTGAAAAAGCACTCCAATTTGACTTTATCATCTGATAAATGCAGTAGAGTCTGTATATCTTCATACAACATTGTATAGAATATAATCATATATTGTGCAACAATGTTTGTTTAGATTTAGATTGTATATTTCCTGTCTATACCCAGTAGGTCTAATTTGTCTCTATTATAAAATGTGTAACTTCCCCTTTCATATAAAATATGATGCATGAAGCCAATTTGGACATTACTTAGTGCTCTTTAAAGTAAGTGTTTGATATAAAGGGTGCGTTAAATGGTGAAGTAGTACTGACAGCTGTCTGGTGTTTGACATCTACAGTAGATGCCACCGAGGATGGCTGGATCGTTTTGAAACAGATTTGATGACACTCCATTCAGCAGTTTTACAGTCAAATCTGGTGGATTAGTGCAACATACTGTGTATAGAAGACGATCATGTAACATTCACCCAATGCTCTTATCCAAACCGTGCAGGAGGGGGGGGGATTTTGAACTTCCGTTTTGTCCTCCTGATCTGAGGTCAGATGCTCTAATCTCATTATTTCAGAACAACTCGATCTGTTGATGTTATAACTAGAATAACTTCCCTTTTTTATAAAAGAAGAAATCCCGCAACCTCGTCAAAGATGATCAACGATTGACACGTTGTAAAAATACAGACGAGCTCGAATCATGTCGGTTGTTTTATCGGCAGCGTTGGCTTGTTGTCAAATATTTGCTGTATTATGATCATATTAAGGCCAGGGTTATAATTGCGATCGATATATACGAATGATGCGACCTTGTCCAGTGATCACACACCGGTGAGAGCCCTTTGCATCATGCATTACGATGGATGGCAAGATTAGCTCAATGCTAATGTCATGTTTTTGTGTACATCGTTGGTTGTCGATAGGCAGAATTTCACTGGATGTATGAAATTCAGGGTGTAGGGGAGTGTGATGGTAGAATCAATGCTCTGGTATTGGGAGCTAGTACAAGGGGTTATTCACTGTTCTGAAGCCTCGCTGCAAGCTTTCAAATATCTGCTGTTTTGTTTTGTCTGTCAAGGAAACCATACGTTAACTGAAAAGTGGATGCCCCAGTCCCACGGGGGTGGAGAGGAGCGATCCCAGTGGGGCAGTTCTAATTGGGGGGAAACTAGAAACTACTCCAAAGATGGAACTCGAGGGAACCTTCTCCAGGGAACTGTCGTTGTGGGCTGGACATTGAAACCTTCCTCTGTAGAGACGCCACAAACAACACTTTGTCATCCTGGTAAACAGCCCACGGTGCTTTGAGAAGAAACCATCCAGCCAAACATGACTTCCTACAAGTTGCCGCTACAGCGCAACTTTCTACAGGCCTGGGGAGAGACAGTAAGGGAGAGAGACAGTAAGGGATAGGAAAGAGAGAGAGGGAGGGGGAGTGCGAGAAAGAGAGCATGTGAGAGAGGGACAAAGAGAGACAGGAACAGAGAGAGAGAGAGAGAGAGGGGGAGAGAGACAGAGACAGAAACAGAGAGAGAGGGGGAGAGAGAGACAGAGAGAGAGAGACAGAGAGACGGAGAGAGACAGAAACAGAGAGAGAGGGGGAGAGAGAGACAGAGAGAGAGACAGAGAGAGAGACGGAGAGAGACAGAAACAGAGAGAGAGAGACAGAGAGAGGGGGAGAGAGACAGAAACAGAGAGAGAGACAGAGAGAGAGAGAGGGGGAGAGAGACAGAGACAGAAACAGAGAGAGAGAGACAGAGAGAGAGAGGGGAGAGAGACAGAAACAGAGAGAGAGAGAGAGAGAGACAGAGAGAGAGAGAGAGAGACAGAGAGAGAGAGAGAGAGAGGGGGAGAGAGACAGAGACAGAAACAGAGAGAGAGAGACAGAGAGAGAGAGAGGGGAGAGAGACAGAAACAGAGAGAGAGAGAGAGAGACAGAGAGAGAGAGGGGGAGAGAGACAGAGACAGAAACAGAGAGAGGGGTGGGGGGGGGCTGCAGGTGTCCATCAGCAGAGGACGGTGGGTCTGAAAGAGGAAGTGAGGCACATCCTTCCTGAAGAGCAGTGGACTAGAGAGTCAGCCAGAGTCAGGTGCAGAGACACCCTGGAGACGCATCACCAGGGCCGCTGCAGTGCATTATGGGATAGGATCTCTCTGCAGGGCTGGCAGCCAGTCTCCTGACAACGCCTCTTTCTAACCAGCCAGCGCCAAGCGGCGGCAAGACAGGAGACACAGTCAAAAGTCAGCTACTGAAAAGCATCAGAACGACTCGATCTCAACCTTTGCGATAGCTGGTGTGACGGTGGTGGAGAGGGATGGGGGGGGGGTGGGTGGGGCAATTGCAGTCGTCTCTCCACCACAACAGCCAAACAAGTTAATTACTTCAGCTTTGAGTTATCTGGAACTGACTTTCACACGCGCCTCTGAATTTCAGGGGCTTGATGTAAAAACAGGAAGAGTGCTTGTAATAGCCTATTTTAAAAGAATGATTTATACGAAACTAGTTTCAAAGAACGAGGACAGAGTTACACTCGAGGGCTGGATCATCATCTTTGACTGACTGATTTTCACACCCGAAGGTGCATTTCACAAACACCGATGCTCGCACGCCCATGCGCACACACAAACACGGACGCCCGCTCACACGCACGCACGCACACGGACGTACAGACACAATCTTTATACCAAGATGGGATGTAGGTTGCTTGCCCGCCCGCCCACACACACACACACACATCTAACACGCACACACACACACAAAAGAACACGACACCCACGCACTATGGTCTGTACGTTACCATGATGAGCAATCAGATGCGACACTTCGGAAGCATCTTGCAGCCGTTTCACACTCTCCACCTCACACTATGGAACCTCCACTCACTGACACACACCTCACACACACTCTCTGGCTCACCCTACAGACCCACCACTCCCTAGACACACACCTCACACACGCACACACCACACGCACTGAAGACCCACTATTCTCTACACACACATACACACACCTCATACACAAACTCTCCTATTAACAACTTATATCCACTACTGCCTACACACACAGACAGACAGACACACACACACACACACACACACCACTGTCTCTGCAGCATGTAAATGCTGGCTGTGCTTTGAAGTATCAGCCAGCCTGAAGATAGAGGCCTAAGATGCGTGGCGGGACACACACACACACCAACACACCAACACACCCCTCTCTGTAGATATAAATACTCCCTGCTGGTGCCCTCCTCTAGGGTGTGTGTGTGTGTGTGTGTGTGTGTGTGTGTGTGTGTGTAGTTGCGTGCAAGCGTACTAGTCACAATTCTGGTCAATTTTTACCCTCCTGCACATGCCAAACAGAGCTGCATGCTACCAGGATATTTTAAGGTTTAAGGGTTGTGGTCTAAACTCTGGGCATGGTGTGCAAGGGGCTCTAGTGTATCACGTTCTACTCTACTCTACTATATGTTCCGTTCTGATCTACTCTATTCTATTCCACTTTGTTCTGTTCTGCTCTACTGTGCTCTATTCTACTTTCTCTGCTGTGCTCTGCTCCTCTCTATTCTAGTCTCCTCTTCTCCCTGGTGCTTTTCACGCCTCGTACAGCAGGCCCCCGTTTGTCTGTTAGTTCATGTCAGGTATAATGTGGCCCGGCTAGTTTGGCACTACATCACACTCTCTCGCGCTCCTAACCCCAACTTCCTCCCACCCCCACACACACACACACACACACACACAAACACACACGCAGCCTACGCTCTCGAGTGGAGCGAGGGTCAGAGGATGAAAGGTATAGGGAGAAAGAGGATGTGGTTAGGAGGGGTGGAGGTGAGGAAAGGAGTGGAGGTGGAAGATGGAAGGTATTGAGGGCGGTGGTGTGGGTAGTATTGTGTACTCTTAAGCCAGTCTGTGCTTTTTTTGTTTTTGTTTAGTTTAATCGATTTCTGGTATCAAATCTGCATTCTATTTCCCTGTGCTTTTGCCCCCGCCCCCCCCCACCTCACACTAACTCACTTTCCCTGTCTGGACCCCCCCTCCCTCACAGGTGACCATCACTGTGGCTGAGAACACAAGAGAAGAGCTTCATCATCATCATCATCCTCACTATAATAACAAGCCTCGACCTTTGACCCTCTCGACTCTGACCTGGTATGGAGGCGCTGTCTCTGCACGGGGACCAGGAGGAGGAGGAGGAGGAGGAGGAGGAAGAGGAAGAAGACGAGGAGGAAGAGGAGGAAGAGGCTAGGGGGGGCTTGGGGCGGGGGCTGGCCAGACTGAGGGGGCCTCTGGGCACCTGGGGGGTCCGCAGGAAGAGAATGTTCACCCCCGAGGAGAAGAAGGACGCCACCTACTGGGAGAAACGCCGCAAGAACAACGAGGCGGCCAAGCGCTCGCGGGAGAAGCGGCGCGTCGGCGACTACGTCCTGGAGAGCCGCCTGGTGGCCCTGAGCCAGGAGAACACGTGGCTGCAGGCCGAGCTGACGGCCCTGAAGGTGCACCTGAGTCGGCTGTGCCACGCCCCTTACGCCCCCCCACTCCGCCCGGCCCCCCAGACCCACACCCCGTCCCCCGCCGGCCCCAACACACAGCACCCGGAGAGAGATGTTTACTGGGGGGGCATCAGGGACCACTATGGGCTACCTCCCCTGGCCCCCCTGCCCCCCTTGGCCGGCCCGGGGTTCTTCCTACCCCCCACCACCCTGCTCCCCATAAGATCCTACCTACCCCTGCTGGACCTACAGGGGGCGCTGCCCTCGGCCCCCCGGCCCTCCAGGCCGCCCTGGGGGGCCATGCTTAGGTCTGGAGGCCAGACGGGGGGCTTGGAGGAGGAGGGGGAGCAGCAGGTACCTGGAGCCCCTTCCTCCTCTTCCTCCTCAGCCCTGCCCCACAAGCTGCGTCTGAAGACCCACAAGACCGCCCCCCCTCGCAGGGAGGGGGGGAGACAGCACTCACCCGTGCTGCACTTTTATGTATCTGACTGACTGACTGGTTGGCTGGCTTACTGGCTGGCTGACTGTTTGGCTGGCTAGCTGACTGGCTGTTTGGCAGACTGGGTGACTGACTATTTGGCTGGCTAGCTGACTGACTGTTTGGCTGGCTAGCTGGCTGACGGTTTGGTGGTAGCTAACTAACTGTTTGGTAGACTGGCTTGAGCTGGCTAGCTGACTTGCTGACTCTTTGTATGGTAATGAGCACTTCTATGACTTTGGAATCTACTGTACTATATAAGGACTGTTTCATCATACTTTTTCTATCCAATACATTCGTTTTATACCATCATTATGTTATTCCTACTGAGAGAAATGCTTTCTTGACCGAAGGAGTAAATTCATCAATGAATAAATAAACTAAAGGATTATTAATATTGTTTGTTTTTTGGGAGGTGGGTGTGAGGGGGTTGAAAACACACACTTATTGTTGTTTGTATATATACAGTCCACACTGATCAGTCTATGAACAATGAACAGAGAACGCTGTGGTTTCTGTGTGCAAGAAAAAAACGTACTCAGAAATGCACCAAGTCAGAGAGCACATCCTCTCGGCCTGCTGCTTCCATCTGACTTCCTCTCCTCAGCAGCAGTGGAGGCGCGTGTGGTTCACTAATGTGGGAAAGACACTTGTTTTATTCTATTCATGTCGAATTGAAATGTGTCATCGTGTATAGCGCCCGTCCTGTCTGCGGTTGTCACCTCCTCCTCCTCCCAAGACTTGACTTACCAGTTCCACAGACACAGAAACAAGTAGACAGGGCGTCACATGCTTTATAAACAGTGTGCTTAATTCATCTGGATTGGTTTTTATAAAACATACAGTACAATATAAAACCGTCTGGTGTTTTCTGCATACTAAACAACGGGACAAATAACTTGGTAAATAAACAGTAAATCACATCACATGAATCGTTACATGTTTCGATGGAAGCAGAAAGCCGATTGGCCGGCCTTCACATATCGGTTTCAAACCCTCGTTTTTAATTTTGCGGATGTGTCCGACGCCGCCAACTGTCGGGGAGCTGTAGTTCCAAATATGGCCAGTAGATGTCGCCGGAGCACCACTGTCGGGTTTACAAATGTCGGCTGGCTAAGGAAGAAGAGATATGGATCTGGATCTCGGTACATTCACCAGAATATACACCAAGGTGACCTATAGTAGTCCTGACTCTTCTAAATACTACATCAGGGAATTTACAAATCTCTAACTCCATCCCAAGCACTCTCTATGTGACACACACACACACACACACAACAGCTTATCTCACAGGGAACGTAACCCCCTTTATCAGATTGACATGTTAAATCCTTCAACATCTCAGTATCTCCGGGCAGATTTGAGCGTCTTTATCTGCCTTACAAACAGCAAGGTCGCGCTATGAACGCCACCAAGTCAAAGATTACAAAACCCCCCGACATCTGATAAACAGTTTCTGTACGGCGTCTTCTACTGTGTCTAAGTACTACTGCTGTTCAAAAGGAGACCACTACTTTACACACACACACACACACACACACACACACACACACACACACACACACACACACACACTGACGTACAAACACACACTATATCTACAAAACGGTTGTTCCTGTGAGTGTTGTTGGTGAGGAAGGCATCCTGGAGCAGAACAGCAGCTTGATTACAAGCTCATGTTCATCAGTGTTCCCTATCGGTGTGTTTGTATTTGCTGTGTGTGCAGAAAGGTCAAATAGGTTCAGCCTGGCGATTGGCACCGTACAATATTGTATTATTTGGTACTGTGCTGCACTATACAGTACTGTGCTCTACTATACGGCGCTACGAGAGAGATCCTGTCCCATGATGCATCGCTAGTGCAGGGATGTGACTTTGACACACAAACAGACACTCACATACAGACACACGCATACAGACGACGCACACATGTTCGTATCAAATGATAACCTTATCGAGTGTGGGAGTCGTTGGGGCCGAGGGGGTCAGAAGGGTGTGTGGGCGTGGCTTCTTCTCAGGTGGGTTATGGCAAGTCCTTGGCTTACTGAGAGAGCACCCTGTGATTGTGTGTGCATGGAGAGAGGCAGGGGGGGGGGCACAGATGTCACAGACTCCTCAGACCTTGGATGTCCTTTCTTCAGCGGGGGGTGGGAGGGGCTGGGCGGGAGGGGCTGGGTGAGAGGGGCAGACATCTATGACTTTCCTCTGTTGTTCTAGATATAACAGTAATACAGTAACAACAAATAGGAAAAAGGAATGCTTAACTTAGGAACCAATTTGGTTACGTGTGGTATCTCATCTACTCTGTCCAGGATATAAAACGGACTGTGCAAAATATCAAATGGGATTTTTAAATTCCGGACTTAATGAGGGTCACTGAAATATTCCTCCTCTCCGCCTCTCCTCCTCTCCTCGACTTTCCTTGTAAACAGAGAATCTAGTTTCTGATCTAAATAAACAAATCAAAGCAGGAACACATGACAACACGAGGCCCAGTCCTGGTCCTGTTCTAGATCATCTTCATGTTGAACTTGCGTGCCCCCCCCTGCCCCCCTCCCGCCGCCGGCCCGTCCACCTTCCGGAAGGAATGCTCCATCGAGAAGTTGTTTTTGTGCTGGCCCCGCCCCCTGCTCCACGCAAACAACAACAGGAAGCAGAAGAGGACCACGCCCAGGAACATGATGCACCCCATCGCCGTGGAGATCAGGATGGTCTTGAGGTCCAGGGTGAACTTGAGGAAGACCCGCGTGTCGTTGAGGTTCGTCTCGTTGAGGTCGCCCGTGTAGAACGTGCGGTTGGCCAGCATGGCGGCGTCCGGCGGCAGCCCGCTCACCGTCAGCGTGGCGAAGTACGTGTCGTTGCCGCCGGCGTTGCTGGCGATGCAGATGTACGTGCCCGTGTCCGTCACCTGGGCGTAGCGGATCTCCAGCGTGCCCTCGGCGAGCACGGTGACGCGACCCCCGCTGCGGGTCGTGATGCGGCGCCGCTGCGGCGAGATCCAGAAGATGACGGGGGCGGGCTCGCCCTCGGCGTGGCACGAAAAGGAGACCACCTGACCCTCACGCGCCGACACCTGCGGAGAGAGAGAGACGCAGAGAGAGACTGAATGTGGAGAGAGGGACATGTGGAAGTACTGGGAGAGGGAGAAAAGGAGAGAGAGACATGTGGAAGTACTGAGAGAGGGAGAAAAGAGAGAGAGACATGTGGAAGTACTGGAGAGGGAGAAAAGAGAGAGAGACATGTGGAAGTACTGAGAGAGGGAGAAAAGAGAGAGAGACATGTGGAAGTACTGGGAGAGGGAGAAAAGGAGAGAGAGACATGTGGAAGTACTGAGAGAGGGAGGAAAAGGAGAGAGAGACATGTGGAAGTACTGGGAGAGGGAGAAAAGGAGAGAGGGACATGTGGAAGTACTGAGAGAGGGAGGAAAGGAGAGAGAGACATGTGGAAGTACTGGGAGAGGGAGAGAAAGGAGAGAGAGGGACATGTGGAAGTACTGGGAGAGGGAGAAAAGGAGAGAGGGAGACCGAAAGAGAGAGAGTGATGGTAGGGTTGTAGATAGATTCGAAAGGACACAGACCAGGACAAGAACAAACCGCCGCCCACTGTCTACAAGCCCCCGCCCACTGTCTACAAGCCCCCGCCCACCTGTTGCAGCTTCCTGTTCCTGATCCTGGGCTTCTGGCAGGTGAAGTGGTCGAAGAGGGCGGAGTCGGAGAAGGAGGCGAGGGCGTGTCCCTGCACCTCGGCGGGGCCGGCGCAGACAGGCGAGCGCCCGTCGAAGTTCAGCGTCTTCCTGCGCTGGAGGATCCACAGCAGGCGGCAGTCGCAGGCCAGCGGGTTCCCGTCGGCGCGCAGCGTCTCCAGGGTGTTGACCGAGTGGAAGGCGCCCTCCTCCAGAGTCACCAGGACGTTCCCCGACACGTTGAGCAGACGGATCTGCCTCAGGCCCCCCATGGCGAAGGCCTGTGTCGTGGGGTAGCAGCAGGGTTAGGGTCACACAGACAGTCTATCTACTCAATCTGCTGCCCCTTTATAGGAGGATTAAAGACCCCCCAGGAAGGATGATAAAAGGTCTACCGCACCTGCACGGTGGCCAGGCTGGTGCCCACCAGGTGGAGCTCCTTCAGGCGGACCAGGTCGCGCAGCGCCCAGGATTCGAGCACCGTGATGGGGTTGTGGGAGAGGTCGAGGCTGGTGAGGTGGGCCAGGCTGCGGAGGGCGCTGCTGGGCACGCTGGTGATGTTGGTGTGGGTGATGGAGAGCCAGGACAGGTTGAGCCCTTGGAGGCTGTGGGGGGAGATGTGCTCCAGGAGGGGCCAGTGGGAGATCTCCAGGCCCTTCAGGGCGCCAAGCTTCCGGAAGTTTTGCTCCTCCAGGGCAGAGATGCTGAGGTGGCGCAAGCGCAGGGTCACCAAGCCACGCAGGTAGGACAAGGACTGGGAGGAGATGGAGGTGAGGTTGCACCTGGGGGTGACAAATCAATAGATTTCAGGACTAGGACCAGGACTAGGACCAGATTAGGACCAGGACCAGGACACATTTTTCTTTCCAAACTCACCTCTCGATGGTCAACTCCTTCAGGCCCACCAGCCCCAGGAAGGCCTTGTTGGAGATGTAGACCAGGTCGTTATCGCCCACCTCCAGCTGCTTCAGACTGCGCAGGTCCTGGAAGGTGTAGTCCAGGAGCACCACCATCTTATTCCCGCTGAGGTCCAGGTTGGTGAGGTTCCCCAGGCGTGAGAAGACACCCATGGGCACCAGCTTGAGCTGGTTGGCCTTGAGGGAGAGCACGCGGAGCCGCGCCAGGCTGGCGAAGGCGTTGGGCTCCAGGACGCTGATGCTGTTGTTGCTCATGTCCAGTTCCTCCAGGCGGGTGTAGGGCAGGAGGTCCCCGTGCTCCACCCAGCGCAGCCTGTTCCCGCTCAGGTCCAGGAGACGCGTGTCGGACGGGATGCCCTCGGGCAGGGCGGAGAAGCGCTTCCCCTGGCAGGACACGGAGCGGATGCGGGCCAGGCACTCGCACCTCTGGGGACAGCCCTGGCCTCCCTGGCCCTGGGTGGGGTTCAAGGCCAGGAGGAGCAGGAGGAGGCTGGGGAGGGGAAACCCCAGCCCCAGCCCCAGGCCCCAGTGCTGGGCACGTCTGGACACCATGCCCCCCTCTACCACCACCACCACCACCACCTGTCTAGGGCTGGATCACTCGGCCACACCTGGAGAGAAGGAGAGGAAGGACGGAGGGGAGGAACGGGAGAGGGGGGGGAATGAGGCGGTCGAATGAGGGGGAGAGGTGGGAGAGAGATAGCAGCGGAGATAGAAGAGGTTTCGAGGAGAGAGAACGGGAATGAAAGAAAGAGAGGAAAAAAAGAGCGAGAGACCCAAATGAGCTACTGTGTGTTCATTAGCATACCAATGGTCATTAGCATATCTGTGTTCCCTGACTGATGTGGTCTCACAGGCTAAGTAAGCTGACTGAGCATCACACACCGTAATTAGGCAGACACAGGGGGCCTTACAGAACAATCTGAAGACGGGGGGCCAATCCTCAAAGGCCTTACTAAACACCTTGGAGGTGGGAATCAATCCCAACAGGCCTTACAGATTAACCTAGAGGTGGGAACCTATCCCAAGAGGCCTTACAGAACAACCTAGAGGTGGGAACCTATCCCAAGAGGCCTTACAGAACAACCTAGAGGTGGGAACCAACCCCAAGAGGCCTTACAGAACACCTAGAGGTGGGAACCTATCCCAAGAGGCCTTACAGAACCACCTAGAGGTGGGAACCTATCCCAAGAGGCCTTACAGAACAACCTAGAGGTGGGAACCTATCCCAAGAGGCCTTACAGAACAACCTAGAGGTGGGAACCATCCCAAGATGCCTACAGAACAACCTAGAGGTGGGAACCTATCCCAAGAGCCTACAGAACAACCTAGAGGTGGGAACCAACCCCAGGAGGTCTTACAGAACCAGCAGGCAGCTGAGGCTGAGACTGAGGGGTGAAGAGGATGATGATGTGGAGTGTTAATCCCCATCACTAATTCCTCCCTCCTCTCTGTGTCCTGTCAGGCTCTGAGCTTACAGGAACCTGTTGCCTAACATCATATGAATCATATTAAACATCATATTAATTGAATGCGGTCGTGCAGGGCAGAGTGAGCTATTAAATCCCCCAAGTCACTTCCATCACTGTGCTGCGGTTTACCTGGGTGTGAGCGCACACACACACACACACACACACACACACACACACACACACACACACACACACCACACACACACACACACACACACCACACACACACACACACACACACACACACACACACACACACACACACACACCCACACACACACACACACACACACACCACACACACACACACACACACACACACCATCATACAGCCTAAACACAGCCCATAGCACTGCCCCTCCACACCACACACAGTCAAGCATGCACATAAACACACATGGACAGCACACAAACGCACATAAATAATGATGTAACACACACACATACGCATTGATGTAACACACACACACACACACACACACAATGATGTAACACGCACACATGAATATCAGTGGGCAGAACAGTGAACTAGAGGAAACAGGAATGCTGAAAAGGCAAGTTCTGGGAAATATGAATATGTGTGAGACGCACCATAATTATACAGCCCACTCATAACATCATTACACAGCCCACTCACACAGACCATGATTATACAGCCCACACACACAGACCATGATTATACAGCCCACACACAGGCCATTATCATACAGCCTCCCCCCCCGCACACACACACACAAACACATCAGAGAGGCAGCCAATAGGAGGTCCGTCGGCTGTCAGTCTCCCACACGGTTGTTCCAGATCAGACCTCTCTTCTTCCTTCCCTTCGATCCTCAGCAGGTCCCCTGACCTGACCTCACATCCCAGCATCTCCAGGTCATAAACATTGACGATTTAATGAGACACATTGACCGGTATGTCTCTGTCTGAAGTCATCTCTAAACAGGGAGTTAAATCCCGGCTGTCCTAAACACCCCCTAATCTCTTCCAGAAGTTCTCCTATCGGGCGGAACCTGGCAACACTCCGCCGTTGCTAGGCAGCGACACTCTGCTGTTGCTAGGCAGCGGCACTCTGGAATTCTCTGGTTCCCGGGTTCCTGAGTTCTGTAACTGGAGCATCCACGCTCCTCCACCGCGACCCCCGCCCAAACTCTCACCCGAAATGTCTCAAAGTCACATGATTGCCCCGCCTTCCCCTCCCTCTCTGATCTGGCAGGAGGTGTCTAACAAGCCCTTACAGCGCCGTCCAAACAGCAACAAGCTGTCAGCGCAGATGCCAGGTCAACAAAAAGGTGACAATTAGTCCTCACTCACACACACACACACAAACTCACACACACACACACATTAAGACAGCATCAGCGTAACTCCTGCATAGCAGATGTTGACAGTGGGAGTGTCTGTGTGTTTCTGTGTGTGTGTTTCTGTGTGTGTGTGTTTCTCTGTGTGTGTTTCTGAGTGTGTGTGTTTCTGTGTGCGTCGATACTAATTGTGTTTTTGTTCGTCTGGGGCGAGGGGTGTTGGAGCTAGCTGCCTAACAGAGCTGATTAATGAATCTACTTCCAGCTGTCCACACAGCAACATGTTCTGTCGTTCAGCCTGTCAAGAACACAGCACCTGTCTGTGCCTGCTGCTTAGTGCTGTCCATACAGAACCAGTCTGTAGCTAAGCAGTCTGTAGCTAAGCAGTCTGTAGCTAACCAGTCTGTAGCTAGCCAGTCTGTAGCTAACCAGTCTGTAGCTAACCAGTCTGTAGCTAACCAGTCTGTAGCTAACCAGTCTGTAGCTAAGCAGTCTGTAGCTAAGCAGTCTGTAGCTAAGCAGTCTGTAGCTAGCAGTCTGTAGCTAACCAGTCTGTAGCTAAACAGTCTGTAGCTAGCCAGTCTGTAGCTAACCAGTCTGTAGCTAACCAGTCTGTAGCTAACCAGTCTGTAGCTAACCAGTCTGTAGCTAACCAGTCTGTAGCTAACCAGTCTGTAGCTAACCAGTCTGTAGCTAACCAGTCTGTAGCTAACCAGTCTGTAGCTAACCAGTCTGTAGCTATTCTAACCAGTCTGTAGCTAACCAGTCTGTAGCTAACCAGTCTGTTCCATACTGTACGTTGATTTCTGAAGCCACTGCTGTAAATGATCCCATATGAGAGGTCTCCTATCATGTTACAGCTGCACGGGCCGATCAATAGAATATGAATATGTCTGCAGAGGGGACAGAGGGGACTGCATGAGGGGACACAGAGGGTCGCGTGTCAGGTGTCTGCAGGTCTCCAACACACAGAGGATGGATGGCATTACAGGACGAGGGGGGCAGACTGGCAGGCCTGATCCCCCATCCCCCTAGACCGAGGAAGGGAGAGAGGAGAGGGGGGCGCGGGGCGGAGGGGGAGATGAAGGGGGAGAGGAGAGGGGGGCGTGGGGCGGAGAGGGAGATGAAGGGAGAGAGTAGAGGGGGGCGTGGGGCGGAGGGGGAGATGAAGGGAGAAAGTTGAAGAATGAGGGAGGGGGAAAAGGAAAAGAGAGAGAGAGAGAGGGAGATAAAAAGACAGAGGGGGGAGATGGGAGGCTGCGATAGCGAGCGAGAGAGAAAGCGAGCAGAAGGTGGAGAGACAGAGATCAAGAAGGGAACAGTAGAGACCGCGTTGAAAAGACAGAGATAAATAGAGAGTGGGAGAAAGAGCGTGGTCCCTTGTACCCACAGAGTGGGTGGACTGTCGTCACGGTGACCCCGGACTCCCTCCGACAGCAGTCCAATTACCACGGTAACACCCTGAGGTGATGTGGGGGGTTTGGGGCGGAGGCAGGGGGTGAGGACAAGTGCAAGATCAAGTTTGCAATGGAGCCATATTCATACTGGGGAGTGGGCTGTGATGTACAGGGTCTGGATAGGACTTCCATACTTCCCCATCTCTTCATCCCTCCATCTCCTCATCTTTCCGTCCTTCTATAATTAAACTGGCTACCTCGGTTTTGCTTCTGTCCCTCTCTCCCTCCTCCTCCCCCCCCCTCCCTCCTCCCTTGTCTCTCTCTCTTTCACCTGTGGGGTTGTGTAATGGCTATTAGAGAGGAAATATGTACTGGCTGTTTACCAAAAGCTTGCCTGTGAGAGTGTGTGTACGTGTGAGGTGTGTGTGAGTGTGTGTGAGTGTGTGTGGTTTGAAGTTTCCACTTGTTCAAGCACCACAGAGAATAGGAACGGATCTGTCAGAGGACCTTGCTGACATTAATACAACTCCTACGTATAACCACACTGTGTGTGTGTGTGTGTGTGTGTGTGTGTGTGAGTGTGTGGTGTGTAACGGCGGTGTTAATTAATAGTTCCTGGAAGAGTGCTACCTCCCGTCTCTGTCTTTGTCTCTGCCCGGGTGATGGATCTGGAGACAGAGATTGTCTGTCCGACGCACAAAGGACAATGATGCTGAGTTGTCACTGGGGACCACGGGAGAGGAACGTTCTAGAAAGCGGATGAATAATTCAAGCGGTCCGACTCCACCGTCCGTGTGTCACACACACACACACACAATACTGACCAAAAGACATGCAGAGAGTGTACGGTGACATCACTACTTTCGGTAGCTGGAACTGATAATAACAGGAGTGACGTCATACACACACATACACACAAGCGCGCACACACAAACACACATCTCTGTCTCGCAAACACACACATAGACACAGTTTTACACCCGGGGCCCTCGGGCTGAATTTCTTATCCCACACACTTCCACACACACACACACATCCCCCACACACACACACCACACACACACACACATCCCACACACACACACACATCCAAACCCTGGCCCCCTCTCAGTCCAGTCATCTTCCGTTAGCATCCGAGCGCTCCACTTCCGCTCAACGCGAAGTCAAACGTGCGTGTGCGCTGACCCGTGCTCTGTTCCAACGAACACATGGCAACACATCCTCCCCCGGATCCACACGCTCAGCGCAGCCAGGCGTGGGCTGATAAAACAAGCGCTCCCGACGGTGTCACATCTGCCTCCGACACGGCAGCACTGTTGCACTGATTGGTGGCTTGTTATGTCTCTGGGGGTCACACTCCTGTTCCTGCACCACTCAGCCTGATGAGGCTTCAGGATGGATGGCTCCATGTGTTTGCTCTCTGTGGGAATAGACCTGGTTCCTTTCGCTGAGTAGATTAGCCAGTGTACCAGCCAGTCAACCAGCCAGCCTGACAACCAGGCATCCAGTCAAAAAGCCAGTCAACTCAACAGCCAGTCAATCAGGTAGCCAGCCAGGCAGGCAGGGAGCAGGTGTAAGGACACGGGGCTGGGTAACTCATAAACACTCACTCTGTCACATTCACATAGTTTCGTTGTGTGTGTGTGTGTGTGTGTGCTCATAAGTGTTCCGCTGGCCTCGTGTAAACTCTTTCTTGTCCTCTACTGTGTCCCAGAGCCCAGGGAAGTGTGTGTGTATGTGTGTGTGTGTACGTGTGTGCGTGTGTGTGTGTGTGTGTCCCAGACCTGCCGCCAGCCCTCAGTGAGCTGATCTCTGGTGACAGGCTGAGGAGGTCAGCCAATCAGCTGCGGCTGCCAGCAGAGATGCTGCTCACACACCCACGGATCTGCATCTAAACACACACACACACACACACACACACACAGAGACACACACACAAACAAACACAGACACACAGACACACGTGGTTATGCATGCAAACACACAAACGCCCTCTCCCTCTATATCACTCTGGCAATGTTATACACACACACACACCGTCTCACACAACGACACACTCATTATCATACAAATGCTCAAATTTTCTCTTGAGTGCATGCACTCCCACACACACACACAATGAGTCAAAGTCAATAATACACTCAGCTGAACCGTGTCAGGGTATGAGAGAGAGAGATGTAGTGTGTAGGTGTGTGTAGGTGTGTGTGTGTGTGTGTGTGTGTGTAGGTGTGTGTGTGTGTATGGGCGGCTGTGTTTCCGAGTAAAGGTCAAATGTGAGTGTCCCCATGGAGACACAGAGTAGGCTGGAGTCACACAGAAGCAGTGTAACTACAGTGTCGTTACTATGGGCGTTGCTATGTGGTTACATGGTAGTTGATGGAACCTGGATGTATAGTGTTGCCTGGGGTTCGGTAGGGAATGTACAGGGGAGGTTAGACTGTGTCTATCTTACACAGGGAGGCTGACTTTAGTTGTCAGGGGCGACCAGACGATTCTATGATGACTCATGGCTTTTCTCACACACACAATCACCTACAAACTGAAACACGCAGACACACACACACATAACCACACACAAAGCCCTGGACAGAGGCCACACACAACACACACCACACACACATACACACACACAAGCTGTTGGCACCAGGATTATTATGATGATATAATGATACTGAGTGTTGATGAGATATTTCAAGCCAGCAGGCTGGTAACACATATTTCAGCTTAGGTGTGTGTGTGTGGCCTACGTCCAGGTCTGTGTGTGTGTGTGTGTGTGTGGCCTACGTCCAGGTCTGTGTGTGTGTGCGTGTGGCCTACGTCCAGGTCTGTGTGTGTGTGTGCGTGTGGCCTACGTCCAGGTCTGTGTGTGTGTGTGTGCGTGTGGCCTACGTCCAGGTCTGTGTGTGTGTGTGTGTGTGGTGACCTAGTTCCCTGTCCCTGTCCTGTCCCATAATCCTCTACTGTTCTATCCCGCCACCCCTTAATCTTCCAACACACACACAAACATACACAGTCACACAAACATATAGACACACACACAGACACACAGACAGACCACCAGCTGGTCACTTGGAGACCTGAGGGAGACCACCAAGTTAAACATCCGAGCTGATCTCTTTTCAGCCTCAGAGCTGCCGGGAACAGGAGATTCAGAAATCTGGTCATCTGGCTCACGAATACATAAACACATACACACAAACACATACACACACACACACACACTCCGTCTGACAGATTCATCCTCACTATCTTCATCATCATCATCATCATCTTCCTCATCCCCTTCGTAGCATTGCGTCTGATTGTGTTTGTTTGAATGTGAGTGTGTGTAGGTTTGAGTGTGTGTGTGTGTGAATTGTGTTCTGTGAGCCGTAGTTTCAGAGTGCTTGCAGAGAGAGCACGTTTCTAAGGTCTGGAAGCTAATTTGGTGAGATAGCATTAATTACAGCGGCAGCTAATACAATAAAGAGATCCTGAGAAACATGGGCTCTTGTCTCTCTCTCTCTCTCCTCCCCCTCTCCCTCTCCACATCTCTTGCTATGTCCTCTTTCTCCCTCCCTCTTGCTCCATCACTCTACCTCTCTTTCTCTCTCCCTCTCTGTGTTTCTAATTTTCTCTCCTCTCTCTGTCTCTCTCTCTCTCTCAAAGGGACTGGATCTCTCAACTCATCTCTGATAATTAGCTCATAATTGATAGCATTGCGTAATTATAATCACATTCTGCTGTATTCATCTTTCTGAAGGACTGTGTTGAACCAAAATCTCCTGCCAGATACACACACCAGATACAGGGATGGAGAAGAGAGGGAGGGATGGAGGGAGCGATGGAGGGAGGGAGAGGCATGGATGAGGGAGGGATACAGGAAGGGATGAGGGATGGTGAGGGATGAGGGATGACGGAAGGATGAGGGATGGATAGAGGGATGAGGGAGGGATAGAGAGAGAGGGATGGATGAAGGGAGGGATGGAGGGATGGAGAGGGATGGATGAGGGAGGGATGAGGGAGGGATGAGGGATGGATGGATGGATGACGGAGGGATGAGGGAGGGATGAGGGAGGGATACCGGGAAAGGAAGGTGACAGGTTGTCGTTGTCCATCCTGCTGACCTGTGACTGGGTGATCACTGTGTTTCTAAGAACCATAAATAATTCATGTTATTCCTGGCATAGAAGTGAGATGCCTGCTCCCTCCCTTACACACACACACACACAAAACCTAACCCCCCACTGTCTCACTGCTGCCCCTCCCTCTTCACTCTTCTTCCTTCCTAGCTCCCCCCTCTCTCCCCCTCCCTCATAACCCCCCTCGGTCTCCTGCCTCCCCCTCCCTCCAAGCCCTTGGTCTCTTTGCTATCAAACACACACACAAGCACACATAGTTGTACAGCTGTCAGAGCCTCAGAGAGCAGCTCCAGTCAGATCAAATAGACAGGCTCTCTCCAAGTGGAGAGAAGGAACCGGATGTTCCCTGAGGATGAGGGGAGGGAGAAGGAGGAGGATGGGAGGGAGGGAGAGGGAGGAGAGAGAGGGAGGGAGGAGGGGAGAAGGAGGACGGATGGGAGGAGAGGGAGAGAGAGAGAGAGGGAGGAGAGGAGAGGAGAAGGAGGGAGGATGTGGAGAGAGAGAGCAGGGAGGAGAGGGAGAAGGAGGAGGATGGGAGGGGAGGGAGGAGAGAGGGAGGAGAGGGAGAAGGGGAGGAGGGAGGGGAGGGAGGAGAGGAGGGAGGAGAGGGAGAAGGAGGAGGATGGGAGGAGAGGGAGGGAGAGCAGGGAGGAGAGGGAGAAGGAGGAGGATGGGGAGAGGGAGAGGAGGAGGATCGGGAGGGGAGGGAGAAGGATGGGAGGAGAGGGAGTAGGAGGAGGATGGGAGGAGGGGGGGTGAATTTGATGAAGGGAGAGGAGTGAGGAAGGGAGAGGGAGAGGAGGAAGGAGGGAGAAGAAAATGGGGGAAATGGAGAAAGTGGACAGGGAGGAGGAAGCCATTTAGAGTGATCTCACCATCCATCTGTCTCTGTGTCTCACACACACATGTAGACACACACACACACACACACACATATTACACGCTTGACACAAACACACACAGGGACACGCATGCATGACACGCATTACACCGTAGAAATGGAGAGGAGAGAGTTGTGATTTAGGAGGCAGGAGGGGGTGGGTCTATCTTTGACATTCTTTAAAAGGACACACAGGCAGAGGCAGTTAAAAATATAATCTACCCCAACTCCCGGGATGCATAGAGATAAGACTGCTTTCTTGTTGAGACACACACACACACACACTTCGGCACAGAGACACACACACACACACACACAAACCAGATCTGCCTAAGCTCAGCTGTATCCCATTTCCAGTCAGTCTGGAGCTCCTCAACACCACACACACACACACACACAACACACACACACACACACAACAGCAGCTTCTCACTGCTGAACACAAAATAATCTGGAGAAAACATATGTACTGTGAATGTAAAAAAATGTATATGTACTGCTATATCTACACCACTCACAGAATCACACAACAGCGCACACACACACACACCCCTGCAGCATCAGCAGGCCATCCTGAAAGATCGTCCCCCTCTCTAGATGACCTTCCCACAACTCTTACCCTGGAGGCTGGGTGTGTGTGTGTGTGGTGTGTGTGTGTGTGGTTAACACCCTGATGATGGACTGCTCAGTGGGGTCATTTAGAAAAGAGTCTCCATCATCCCCCGCCACATAAACATCCGATCGTACACACACACACACACACACACACACCTCTTACACACACACACACACACACACACACACACACACACACACACACACACACACACACAACACACACACACACACACACACATACACCTCTACACACACACACCCCCTTACACACAACCCCAACCACTTTCCCTGGGAGATTCGGTCACTTGCACACGCAATACACCTCTCTCTCTCACTCACACACATATCCTTTTTCCAAATACAGGGCACAGGGAACGTGATCAAAAAGCTATATTTGGACTAACATTTAAAAAGCAATCAAGTTAATCACATTTGTGTGTACCTACTGAGAGGTGGAGGAGTCAGCCAAGCTGAGAGAGAGGCTAGGGGGAGAGAGGCTGGGGAGGGAGAGAGAGGCTGGAAGGGAGAGAGGCTGGAAGGGAGAGAGGCTGGGGGAGAGAGGCTGGGGGAGAGAGGCTGGGGGAGAGAGGATGGGGGAGAGAGGCTGGGGGAGAGAGAGGCTGGGAGGGGGGGAGGAGAGGCTGGGAGAGAGGCTGGGGGAGAGAGGCTGGGGAAGAGGCTGGGAGGGAGAGAGGCTGGGGGGGAAAAGGGGTGAAGCCAGGGCAGGGTCGGGTTCAGGGGGGGTTACAGGGGGGGCTTCTGGGTAATCATATACCTTGTCCTTCCCATCAATCACATAACACCACACAAGCATAACCAGCCAGGGCCACAAGATGAGGAGCTCGTTAAACAGGAGCTCGTTAATTGAGTTTCATAATTAACGAGCTGGCCCACCAGAGCAGGCCTGTAACCCAAGAACACAGCCATCCCGCCTGGCTGGAGGGACAGCTGCTACATGACACACACACACTCACAAACACACACACACACAAGGACATACACAAGGACGCGCACGGACATATAGACACACACACAGTCACAAGGACACACACAAGGACACACACGAGCTGCATCGTTTGTGAGCGTTAGGAGTGCTCAACGGACCACTGAGGGTGAAACATGAGACAGAGATCTCCATCACTCCAAGAGCTTGGGCTTCACTTGGTCCAAAGGCAGGACTGTCTGTCTTCTCAAGGTCTGTCTGTCTGTCTGTCTGTCTGTCTTCTCATGGCCGGTCTGTCAGTCTGTCTGTCTGTCTGTCTGTCTTCTCATGGCTGTCTGCTCACAAGCCTGTCTGTGTGTGAGGCAGCAGAGAGACAGGCTCCTCACAGCAAGAGCAGACTGGTGCTGTGGGAGAGAGAGTGTTTTACGGCACATCGCTGTGTGTCAGGGCCTGCAGCCAACACATCAAATGAAATGAGGTGGAAACAAGTATACTATAGAGAATTAACAGCCTACGGCACGGCCTCTCTGTACAGCTACAGACGAGGAAACGACGAGAAGCGCAGAGTGAAAAAACCGAGAAGAAAAATGAAACAAAGAAAGGAGAAAGAAAAGAAGCAGACAAAAAGCAGAAAGAAAGAAAGACGAAGAAACAGACAGCACGAAACAGAACAACAGAAAGAAAGCACTACACACGCCAACAGCCCACAGTCAAAGACGACTCCATCACCTACTCATAGTCCACTTTCCCTCCCTACAGTCCCTCCCTCCCTTCCTCCATCACTCCCTGCACCCTCCTCTCCTCCTCCCCACTCCCCTCCTCCCTCCCATCCTTTACTCCCCATCTCTGCCAAGGTAGTGTGGGTGGGAGCAAGGGGTCACTCAAACAAAGCCTTCAGCTCAGATGTCACAGAGGGACAGACCATGTTTCAACAGGAGCTCTCCCTCCCTTTCTCCCGCTCCCTCCCTCGCCCCTTTCTCTCCGTCCTCCTCACCCGAGGGGGAGGGCTGAGGGCAGAGTGAGGGGCGATGGGTGAGGGTATCTGGCTGACACCTACGCTTACCGTAACGGTTCTGAAATCGACCACGACAACAGTGACATCATCATCAACAACATCCACAACAACCACCGCAGCAGTGTAATAGTACTAAAGCAGTAACCACACCACACCGACACTACCCTAGTACGGTCACATGTGTGTGTGTGTGTGTGTGGTAAGGTAGATAGTATAGGTCTGTGCGTGTGTGTACAAAACAGAAGTTCCCGTCTTACCCGGAACAGGAGCTCAGCCGGCTTCTCCTCCACATCTGCAGCCCTGGGTCTCGCTGGTCTCTCGGTGGTCCGGACGCCGTGTGTGTGTGTGTGTGTAACCGGGGTCCTAGGACTCCTCCTGAGCGTGCAGCATGGGGCGGCGAGCAGCGAAGAGTAAGAGCCCTGTGTGATCGCTGTCCCTCCATCCCGCGTCTCTCTCTCTCTGCCTCCCTTCCGTACGTCCCGCTCTCCTCCGCTCGGATGAAAGCCTCCGCTGCCTCTGCCTCCGCTGCCTCCGCTGCCTCCGCCTCTTCCCCGCAGAGGGAAATCGTTCTCTCGCCGCTTCTCTGCGTTCTCCTCTGTCCCTGTGTCTGCCCTCTCTCTTCTCGTCTGTGTGGCGGGCGTGCGGTCGCCAGCGGAGAGCAGCTTTTGTGTGAGCACGCTCTGACAGGCTGAGTCGCCCGCCGCCACTCTGAGGAGTGTGTGAGCGAGCGAGAGAGGGAGTGTGTGTGTGTGTGTGTGAGAGAGCGGGAGCAAGGGAAAGTGTGTGGCTCCGTGTGAGAGTATGTGTGGGAGATCGGAGGCAAGAGTGTGTGTGTGTGTGTGAGGAAGAGAGAGGGTGTGTGTCTGATAGAGAGAGAGATAGCTTATGCCTGAGTGAGAGTGTGTGTGACAGCATGCACACGCATGTCTGAGAGACTGAGAGAGCGCGAGTGGGAGAGGGAGTGAGGGACTGGGAGAGAAAGAGAGAGAGAGAGAGAGAGAGAGAGAGTTCTGTGCTGCTCTGTGAAGCTGCTGTGAGACGGTCTACTACTACTACTGCTACCATTTCCCTGTTCTGGCTTCCATCTCCCTCAGCCACCCCAGGGATCCTCTCAAAACTCCCCCCCCCGATTACGCCTCAGTCAGGGATCCTCACAAAACTCCCCCCCCCCGATACGCCTCAGTCAGGGGTCCTCACAAAAACTCCCCCCCCCGATACGCCTCAGTCAGGGGTCCTCACAAAACTCGATACGCCTCACTCAGGGGTCCTCACAAAACTCCCCCCCACACGCCTCAGTCAGGGGTCCTCTCAAAACTCCCCCCCCACATGCCTCATTCAGGGATCATCTCAAAACTCACACGCCTCAGTCAGGGTTCCTCTCAACCCGCACGCCTCAGTCAGAGATCATCTCAAAACTCCCCCCCCTCATACGCCTCAGTCAGGGTTCCTCTCAAAACTCCACCCCCCCACACGCCTCAGTCAGGGTTCCTCTCAAAACTCCACCCCCCCACACGCCTCAGTCAGGGGTCCTGTCAAAACTCCACCCCCCCCCACACACGCCTCAGTCAGAGATCATCTCAAAACTCCCCCCCCCACACGCCTCAGTCAGGGGGTCCTCTCAAAACTCCCCCCCCCACATGCCTCAGTCAGGGTTCCTCTCAAAACTCCCCCCCCGCACGCCTCAGTGAGGGTTCCTCTCAAAACTCACACACACGCCTCAGTCAGGGGTCCTCTCAAAACTTAGTCTGCCAACTAGCACATGCATAACACTCAAGGATACACATATACACCCACACACACACATATCCATCTCAACTCAGTTAGGGGTCTTCTCTCAAACTCAGGCAAAACACCAAACAAGTGTATGTTCAAGCATGTCCTCTCATCTCCCTCTCCCCTCCCCTCTCCACGCCTCTCCTCTCCGCCCTCCAGGCATGTCTCATGCATCTCTAATGTTCTCTTCCTGCAGTTCAGTAGTACTGAGCCTGGAGGGGAAGGAAGAGGGGGAGAGGAGGGTTGGGGAGGAGTCATGCTCAGGTGAGACTGGTGGTACCGAGTTTCACCTCCTCATCCTCCTCTCTCTCCATCTCGTCCTTTCTCTCTTCTCTCTGTCTATCTCTTTATCTCCTCTCTCTTTGTCTCTATCTATATTGAGAAGCACTGGCAGCTGGCTCCCAAGGGACACATCATCATATTGTTGATTGATGTGTGTGTGTGTGTGTGTTCTGGGCGGGGTAACTAGGCTCCATGATCCTGGTTCAGGGTTCTAAACAGAGTGATGATGGATGAGTCGAAACATGAGCAGCATCTCTCTCTCTTTCTCTCTCCATCTCTCTTTTCCATCTCACTCTCCATCTCTCTCTCCCTCCCTCCCAGTTAACAGAATGCCCACTCTTCTCCTCACCGTGATTCAAGGCCTTGGGCAACTTTGAATCTACAGCAAAACAAGAGATGGATAGGAGAAGGAGGGAGGAAGGCAGCAAGGGAGGAGAGAGGGAGGAGAGGGAGGAGAGGGAGGAGGAGAGAGGAAGGGAGGAGGAGGGAGGCGAGGGAGGGAGGAGGGAGGAGAGGGAGGGCAGGAGGGAGGGAGGGAGGGAGGGAGGGAGCGGAGGGAGGGAGCGGGAGGGAGGGAGGTGAGGGAGGGAGGGAGGGAGGGCGGGAGGGCGAGGGAGGGAGTGAGGGAGGGAGGGAGGGAGGGAGGGAGGGAGGAGGGCAGGGAGGGGGGAGGGAGGGCATGGGATGAGGGAGCAGGAGGAGGGAGCAGCAGAGGGATCGCAAATGGAGGGAGGGGGGAGATTCTAATCAGATTATGTTCTGATCCAAAAGAACAGAAATATTGTCAGGACCAGGAGGAATGAGAGAACGAAAGAGAAGAGCGATGGAGAGAAAGGGGGAGAGAGGGGGCTGGCATCCACAGGGACCGTGAGAGAGGGATAGAGGCATAGAAACACAGATAGGAGGAGAGGCATGGAGAGTGAATGCTCAAACATTGGGATTACACACACACTCTATCTGTGTCTCATACACACACACACACTCACAAACATACACACCACACACCACCAGAGGAGGCCAGCCTAGTGGGCGGGAGGACATGTTTACTGTTGTAAATGCAGATACCTACAGGGAGCCTGCCGTGTGTGTTGTGTGTGGTGTGTGTGTCTGCGAAAGCCTGAGGATCTGGCAGGCACAGTCATGCACTACACAGCCTCTTCCGTTAATCATCCTCCTCATCCTCATGTTAGGTCATCCTGCTGCAGGGAGAACAAACTCTGACACGAGACACTGCGAGGGTGTCTCCCAAACAAGAGAGACCAGAGAGAGACCATAGACTCAGAGAGCGACTCATAAAGAGACTCAGGGAGGGATCAGAGAGAGACTTCGAGAGATTAGAGAGACCAGAAAGATCAGAGAGACTCGGAGAGAGACCAGAGAGAGACCATAGACTCAGAGAGCGACTCAGAGAGACTCAGGGATGGGATCAGAGAGAGACTTCGAGAGATTAGAGAGACCAGAAAGATCAGGAGAGACTAGGAGAGAGACCAGAGAGAGACCGTAGACTCAGAGAGCGACTCAGAAAGAGATCTCAGGGAGGGATCAGAGGAGACTAGAGAGGACTGGAAAGATCAGAGACTCGGAGAGAGACGAGAGAGAGACCATAGACTCAGAGAGCGACTCAGAAAGAGACTCAGGGAGGGATCAGAGCAGACTTAGAGAGATTAGAGAGACCAGAAAGATCAGAAAGACTCGGAGAGAGACTAGAAAGTCAGACTAGTAAAGCGACTTTGGGTATTTAGAAAACCGCTATAAAAAAATGAATTATGATTATTATTATTATAGAAACCCGAAGGAATCAGACAACATGACTGATGAATGCATCAGAACCAGAGTGCAGCTACGGTACAAGGCCTGCTTCCATGGAAACCATCAATCAGAGCTGAGTACAGCTGAGCCAGCGCCCGACTGGGGGGGTCAGGGACCAGCGCTGTACTGCTAGACTGCTGAGGTCATCAGTAACTGTCAAATGTCGTGCCGCACGGAGAGAAACACACACCTGGACGACAGCCACCTGGACTTGAAACACAGACACCTGGACTTGAAACAACACACACCTGGACTTGAAACAACACACACACCTGGACTTGAAACAACACACACCTGGACTTGAAAAACACACACCTGGACTTGAAACAACACACACCTGGACGACACACACGCCTGGACTTGAAACAACACACACCTGGACTTGAACAACACACACCTGGACTTGAAACAACACACACCTGGACTTGAAACAACACACATCTGGACTTGAAACAACACACACCTGGACTTGAAACAACACACACCTAGACTTCCTGGACCACTTGCTTGTTTTTACTGCTTATGCTGCGTTTATGTTTTTTTTGCAAGAGGTTTGAATGAGTTTCTTTTCCTTTTGTATGGCTCTATGTGGTTGTTGCTTGCCATGTCACGAGATGTGTGTTGTCCTTGTGTTTAGTGACCTCACTGTGTACATGAAATAAACAATCTCTTCTATTTTATACTTTATCCCGTAGACTCCAGGACTGTTTCTGCATCAGTGGTTTGTGTGCAAAGGGAACGGCTTCAAAAGCCACTTTAGAGAAAGTCATCTTTGAGAAGGCTTCCCTTTACAGCGCTTCAATGTGTACATTCTCTATGATGTGCTATTTATTTGCCTCTTTAATGCTATTGCCTTCCTGCTTGATTGCTTCATTATTATTTTAAAACCTGGAGTTCCCACAGATTGCCTCGAGAGAGAGAAGGGAGGACTATACATTAATGCGTTATCATTACATCTCCATGGAAACTACAGTTGGAGAGCAGTTTAACGACATCAATAATAAATCACGGGTCATTTATGTAGTATATGTATGTAGCTGCATTTAGAACGACGATCTCTAAGGTTCATCAGCTGAATGTGTGCGTGTGATAACGCGGGTGGTAACGCATAGGTGTGTGTGTGTTTGTTTGTTTGCCTTAGTGCATGCATGAGCGTGTGAGCAGGTGTTTCATGTTTTATCATCTCAACGTTGGAAGTTTCAACCCCGAGTGGAAATGACATCATCGCTGATACGAGCAGGAGGAGATTCCCCCAGGGCGAGCGTGCCAGCCTGGACAGTGTGTGTGAGTTGTGTAGCAGTGTGTGTGTGTGTGTGTGTGTGTGTGTGTGAGGTGTGTGTGTGGTGTGTGTGTGTGTGTGTGTGTGTGTGGTGTGTGATGTGTGTGGTGCGTGTGTGTGTGTGTGGTGTGTGTGTGTGGTGTGTGTGTGTGTGTGTGCGTGTGTGTGTGGTGGTGTGTTGGCCTCTCTGCCTCTGGGCATCTAATGAGCAATACCAAGCCCAGCCAGGCGCGCTGCCCAAAACCACATGCCGGAGTAAGCCCAGGCACACAGCCAGCGCATTCACACACACACACACACAACACACACACACACACACACACACACACACACAGTCTGCCACGGCCACCCAGTTAACGCTCTACCATTCTCGGCGTGGTACACATTGTATTATCCATTAAAAGTGTGTATGTCTGTGTGTGTGTGTGTGTGTGCACGTGTGTTGAAGCAGGGACCAGGGGTGGCGTGAGTGTAGTTACGTGTGTGCAAGCGTGTGTGTGTTGAAACAGGGATTGCGTGTGCGTATATGTGCGCGTTGTGTGTTGAACCAGGGAGCAGGGCTATGTGTGTGTGTGTGTGTGAACCAGGGAGCAGGGTCTATGTGTGTGTGTGTGTTGAAGCAGGGAGCCAGGGTGTGTGTGTGTGTGTGTTGAAGCAGGGAGCCATGGTGTGTGTGGTGTGTGTTGAGCAGGGCCCAGGGTGGTGTGTGTGTGGCTTGGTGTTGCTCATTTCTTACTCTAGCAGCACGTACCTCAGCAGAGACAGCAATCTGTCTTTGTTGACACGCCCTCCTTGCTCCCGCACACACACACTCGCACACACCTCCCTGCTCCCACACACAACAGACACACGCACACAACAGACACAGAGACAAACACAGACACAGACATTATCCCTGCTCGATGACAACACAAAAACACAGACTGCTCAGTCTCACCATCCTTACGCTCTCTCTCTGCGTCTCTCTCTGTGTGTCTCTCTCTCTGTGTCTCTCTCTCGATCTCTCTCTCTCTCTCTGTGTCTGCTTTTATGACGGAATGAACTGTCGCAGTCCAGAGCCAGAAATTTCCCAGCAGTCATTAATATACTCTCTCTTCTCTTGTCCTCTGGTGTGTGTGTGTAGAGAGAGAGAGAGAGAGAGAGAGGGGAGAGAAGGAGAGCAAGAGAGGGCTAGGATAGTGAGAGAACAGGGGAGAAGAGACGGATCGCATCTACTTCTCGATGTCATTGCGCATTTCGCTCGCTACGATTTCGTCTACGACAGCTCCATCTATCATGCTCTCTCTGCGAGACGATCAGTAGGAGAACGATGTCACCCAGTCAGATATTGATGGAGCCCTCAAGTGCGTCGAACTTGGAAGCAGACACCCTGAGAGAGCAGATAGCAAGAGAGAGAAAGAGAGAGAGAGCACGAGAGAGATTGAGATAGATACGGGGCCAAGAGCATGAGGGAAAATGTGATCACAGTTTCAATTTGGAGCTGTCACAGGTAAATAAGAAGAGCGTGGATGGATGGAGGGAAGGAAGGAGGGAGAGGAAACGAGGGAGGGAAAGGGAGAGAGGGAGCAGGATTAGAAACCCCTGCTCTGGGTAGCTCATCCTCCCATCACTATCAGAGAGAGAGAGAGAAAGAGAGAGAGAGAGAAGAGAGAGAGAAATAAACAGAGAGAGATCGAGAAGAGAGAGAAAGAGAGAGATGAAGAGAGAGAGAGAGACAGGAGAGAGAGAGAGAGAGAGAGAGAGAGAGGAGAAGAGAGAGAGAGAGGGAGGGAGACTTAAATCCTTTAAAGCTGAGGCCCAGAAAGCAAAAGCACCAGAGAAGATTTCAAAGGAAATAGAGAGGAAGGAAAACTTCTTCTCAAACGTTGGATTATGAAGAAAATATCTCTGTTAGGGGGAGCTGGTGCATAAGCTGTGTGTGTGTTGGTGTGTGGGTGTGTGTGCATGTATGTGTGCATGTGTGTGTGCCTGTCTCAGGGTAACTGAAGCCTCAGCTGAGAAACACTGTGTGATTAATAAAACATAGAGGCTGACTCTGTATGAAGACAGCTGCAGAAACTTCTGAAATATTCCGTGGAAGTGTGTGTCAGGGGGAATTAAGCCAGCTAAGCAAGATCGACATAGGTAGAGACACACTCACGGGCTTAGTAAGGAGCGACAGTGACACACACACACACACACACAGAGACACACACACGCAGACACACACACACACACACGTCTCATTTACATGACTCCTTCTCTCTGCATCGCTTCAGGAAGCACCCTCTTGTTTGTATGAGTGAGGTCAAGCATGACACACACACACACACACACGCAGAAACATATTCATACACACACACACACAGCTTCACAGACAAACACACACTGGAACACACACACAGGCTTACAGTAGTGAAAGCAGCATCGGTATGTTGGCATTTACTATTTCATAACGCTCGGGATCAGTGAACAGGCAGACTTGAAAAATGAAGACCTGCTGCATAATATACTACACACCACAGCAATGCACAGCACACTACACCCCACACACTGAAACACACGCCAGGCTAGTCCTATCCCCAGACATATAGACCTGACTGGGTGAGGCTGGGCCTGTTCAGAACAGATGTGGGGTCGAGGAGGGGGTTATTATGGTATGTTAATGACTCTGCAGGAATCTGAAACGGGTGTACATTTGGACCTTGATGAAAGTGCTGAGTGCCCTTGGTGTGTGTGTGTGTGGGGGGGGTGTGTGTGGTGCAAGTGTGTGCATGTGTGCGTGTGTGTGTGTGAGAGAAAGAGAGAGAGAGAGAAGAGGGGGGGGTGAGAGAGGAGAGGAGGGGATATGAGAAGGGAGAGGAGGGGGGTTATGGGGGAAAAATGAGAGAGGGGAGGAGGGTGGTGTGGAGGGGAGGGGAGAGGGTGGGGTTGTGAGAGAGGAGAAGGAGGGCGGGACAGTGGATGATGGTGTCGTGGGCGGATGAGAGAGAGAGAGAGCCCTCCCTTCACACACTCAACCTGACTCTACTGCTTAAGCAGACCCAGATGATTTCACACTAATACTGTCGTATGGATCCAACGTCGCCCAATTACAGGGACATGGGGACGACATGGCGGGCTGTCGCTAGGCAGGAGAAGGACTAATCTAATCACGAACACACTGTCGATGCTCCCAGAGATAAAACTTAATGCGGTTCCTGAGGGATTACAGGAGTATGCACAGATATACATCTACAGAGTAGACTTCTGATATAGACACACACAAGCGGGCACACACACACACACACCCATGCAGGCACACAAACCCACACAGACGTACAGAGTAGGATCAAAGAGGCAAAAGCAAGGCTGAGATATCCCTGACTAGCTATTTGTGTGCGCGTGTGTATATATATATATGAAAGGTGCTGACCACTGCTACATTCAATTTAAGCCTGTTAGTGCAAAAGCCAAAACCATGAGAGAAGATTAGACAGGATGGTGAATTGGTCTCCTCTCCCCTTCTACCCTCCCCCATCCCCCCCCCCTCCCTTCTCCTCCTCTCCCTCCTCCTCCATGCATGCTTCAGGTGGGGGCAGCTCACATCCCTCCCTTCCCCACCGGGCAGTTACGTAAGCTGACGGCAGGTTGCCCGACTCTGTTCCTGTCTCAACAATACAGAGATAATATCCTTCTGGTCCTTCCCTGTATTTCTCTCTCTCTCTCACACACACACACACCGAGACAGTCTGCTTGTCCCACCTTGACTTGTCCCTGTTCTGCTTAGGCGTCCACCGTACCACCCCCGCCCCCATCTCCTCAGGCGAAGAAGGAGAAAAGAGAGAGAGAGAGTGTGTGTGTGTGTGTAATAATTTAATGTCAACCCAAACCCAGACAGGAGTTGACAGTGTGGATTTCTGGAGGCTTGGTCTGACTCCAGCCTTATGAAGTAATGAGACTGTGTGTGTGTGTGTGGTGTGTGTGTGTGGGTGTGTGTGTGTGTGCGTAACAAGATTCCAAGGTGGAGCTAGAGTCTAGACATGCAGGTATTGGGGACAGATATTGTCCCAGACATCACTCCACCCCCAAACCCTCCATATCAAAGTTTAATTTCCTGTTTGCTCACCAATCTCAAATCTCATATCCAGACACTGGCGAATCAAAGACTTGTAGACTTTGAGGTTATTGAAACATTAATAACACTTCACTTCTCTCAACCTCCTCCACTCGCCCGCCCACACGCACACACAAAACCTCAGTTCCGCCGGCTGTGGATCTGTTTATGTCAACAGACAAACCCTCACACCTACACACAGACACACAAACAAACGTACACATATACGCACACTTACAAACAGACAGACAGCCATTGAGGCATGCAGACAGACAGAGACATAAGCCCCTTTTACACAGCACATTCAAGGCAGGGATGTCTTATTTTATGCCACCTCTCACTTCTGTATATAAGACATGGAATGGGGTCATTGTTGTAACTGTAGCCGGCGTTAGAAAACTAGGTGTGTGTTGCGCTAGTAGGAGTTAGCTAGCTAGTTATGTGTGTTGCTGTAGTAGGAGTTAGCTAGCTAGTTGTGTGTGTTGCTGTAGTAGGAGTTAGCTAGCTAGCATTAGCAGTGTTGACCACAGTTTGGCAGTTGATATCAGTACACAGCTAGAGACTACGGACAGCTGGGGCAGCCTTAAGCACACTTCATAATTTCCCCAGTGATTGTACCCTCTCTAGTTTTATATGGCGCTTCAGGGAAGGAGGGTAGGAAGGAGGGAAGGAGGCATGTGAAAGTATCCACACAAGTCCTGGCCTCATTCCAGGCTCCATCTCCGTCTCTCTGGCCTAAATTGGGACATCCAACTTCAGCCCCTTCAAATCCTCCACCTCCCTTTCCTCCAACACCTCCTTCCCGGCTCCTCCAACGCCCACAGCAGAGGAGAGCAGTGGAGGAGAGGACATGGGGATGAGGGGAGAGAACCAGTAGAGATGGGGAGGAGTAGGGGATGAGAGGAGAGGAGAAAAGGACAAGAGCACGGGGATGAGGCACGAGGAGAGAAGAGAGAACTAGGGTGGAGTTTGAGATGAAAAGCAAGTTATGTTAATGGGTCAGTTGCTGATAGGGCTGCATTATTCCCTTTGATATGCTCTGTCAAATAGTGTGTATATATGTGTGTGTGTGTGTGTGTGTGAGAGAGTGGGAGAGAGAGAGAGAGAAGAGAGATTCAACAGTACTGCTTCCATGAGAGTTGTTCCTTCTGTGTGTGACACCTGCGGCTAGTAGTCATTAGCTGGCAGGAGATGAGGTTTGTGTACTTGAGTAAAGTGTGTTGTGTGCGTGTGTGAGCGGGTGTGGTTCAGGTCTGTGTACTTAAGTAAGTGTGTTCTGTGTGTGTGTATTCTGTATGTGTGTGTGTGTGTGTGGTGTGGTGTGTGTGTGTGTGTAAGTGTGTGTGCATATTGAGATCTCGGTACTATCAGCTTTTCAATTATTCATGACACCGAATTCCAATAAGTTGAATGAATCTTGTCACGGTGATAACAAAATGCTGTCTGACAAGATCATTTACATATTTTAATAACATGACGGTTTGCAGAGGTTTTCACAAGCAACGCCGCACAGAAGGCTTCCCAGACGTCCCCGGATCTGCGCCTGTAACCGACCTAACCCCTCAGACGAGACGAGGAACAACTCCCACCGAAAAGACAGTCCAATCGTGCTGTGTCACTTTCATCATCAGATCACCTTGATGGAGAATGTGACGCACTCACTTTTAGATCATGTTGATGGAGAGACTGTGACACACACACACACACACACACACACACCACACACACACACAAGACACTAGAGAGACGTGAAGCCCAGCCCCCTCTCTCCCTGCCGGGGTGTGGCAAGGAGAGTGGAAGAGAGGACATACAGAGAGAGAGGGAGCCATGCGGAGAGTGAAAGTGGGAGAGGGGGAGAGAAAGGTAGAGATAGAAGGAGAGGGAGAGAGGTCAAACAGAGAGAGAGGGAGAGAGAGGGCAAACAGAGAGAGAAGGGAGCCATGCAGAGAGTGAAAGTGGGAGAGGGGGAGAGAAAGGTAGAGATAGAAGGGAGAGAGTGGGAGAGAAGGAGCCGTGCAGAGTGTTAATGGAAGAGGGGGAGAGGTGTCGCAGGCCCCAGGCTGAGGAGAAGACGACTGTGGAGAGACCTGGCTACTGTTCACCTCTGCAGGTAGATCTCTCTCTCTCTCTGTGTCTCTCTTTGTCTCTCTCTCTCCTCTCTCGTATTGTAAGATGGTTTGAGGGGGAGAGGGGTGCCTTGTGCACAGTCAATGGGGGACTCGACCAATTTAATTTGTAACCAAACTTTTCAGTGTGTTCATTTTTGTCTACTGTTCTGCATCACTGTAATTAGGTAGTTTATGTTGGTACATTGAGGTATGTAACTGGACAGCTCTCTTCATGTCCTCTCTTTCTCTCTCTCTGTGTGTCATTGTGTCCTCTCTCTCTCGCTCACTCTGTGTCATTGTGTCCTCTCTCTCTCGCTCACTCTGTGTCATTGTGTCCTCTCTCTCTCCCTCTGTGTCATCATGTCCTCTCTCTCTCTCTCCCTCTGTGTCCTCTCTCTCGCTCTGTGTCATCATGTCCCCTCTCTCTCTCTCTCCCTCTGTGTCCTCTCTCTCTCTCTCTGTGTCATTGTGTCCTCTCTCTCTCGCTCTGTGTCATCGTGTCCTCTCTCTCCCTCCCTGCATGTCAGTCCCATCTGCTCATGTCCTCCCCCTCCCTGTGCCTGGCCTCTCTGCAGCGTGGCGTTAGAGATGCAGAGTGGCAGATGTCAAAGCTCTCCACTGGGGTCAGGAGGGACCAGTCCTCCACACGAAGATAGAAGGCCACACACAGCAGGCCTGTACTCATACTGTACTGTACTGTACTCCCACACAGCAGGCCTGTACTCATACTGTACTCACACACAGCAGGCCTGTACTCATACTGTACTGTACTCACATACAGCAGGCCTGTACTCATACTGTACTCACACACAGCAGGCCTGTACTCATACTGTACTGTACTCACATACAGCAGGCCTGTACTCATACTGTACTCACATACAGCAGGTCTGTACTCATACTGTACTCATACTGTACTGTACTGTAATCACATACAGCAGCCTGTACTCATACTGTACTGTAATCACATACAGCAGGCCCTGTACTCATACTGTACTGTAATCACATACAGCAGGCCTGTACTCATACTGTACTGTACTCACACACAGCAGCCTGTACTAATACTGTACTGTCCTCACATACAGCAGGCCTGTGGCAATCCTGTACTATTTACTAACCTTCTGTACTGATTAGGTCCATATGTATTACATGTCCAGTCATGTATGTGTATTAATACTGGATAAAGGCTTAAAACCAGTACAAAAAACTGTAATATTTGTCTAGGAGTGCTACTAACCCATTAAATGTTTTTGTAATGGTGTCATACTGCAGGGTGAGATTATCAGTCTGGACATGTTGTCCTCTATTAGCTACACAGCGCATGGGTACTTTCAGTATTTCTTTGTCTCTCTCTCTGACTCACTCACCCATACACACCCTCTCTCTCTCTCTCTCTCTCTCTCTCTCTCTCTCTCTGTCTCTGTCTCTCACACACACACACACACAAGCTCTGCCTCTCTTCTCTTCTGAAGGTGATGGATGGGTCCTTCAATCCACTGGGACCGCTGGTCATTAGACTGCAAGGGGAAGCACTCTGCGCGCGTGTGGATGTGAGAGAGAGAGAGAGAGAGAGAGGGGGAGAGAGAGAGGGAGAGAGAGAGAGAGGGAGAGAGAGGGAGGAGAGAGAGAGGAAGAGAATGACTGCTACCTGGGTATATACTAGGTAACGGCAAATAAAGGCTTATGCAGGGCAGAGAGATACAAAGAGAGATCATGACAGAGAGGGGCCGCCCGAACGAGAGGGAGTGCTTTAGTAATCCTATAGGTATTAGCTGCAGGTCAGGCTGAGGACCCGGGGACACTAAAACACCTGCTGCCCGTCAGTCAAGGTGACAAAGAGCCGGGGGTGGGAGGGACGAAGGGAGAGAGAGAGGGAAAGAAAGAGAGAGAGAGAGGGAAAGAGAGAGAGAGAGGGGGAGAAAGAGAGAGAGAGAGGGAAAGAGAGAGAGGGAAAGAGAAAGGGGGGGAAAGAGAGAGAGGGGGGGGAAAGAGAGGGAGAGAGGGAAAGAGAGAGAGAGAGGGAAAGAGAGAGAGAGAGAGAGGAAAAGAGAGAGAGAGGGAAAGAGAGAGAGGAAAAGAGAGAGAGAGGGAAAGAGAGAGAGGGAAAAGAGAGAGAGAGGGAAAGAGCCTTCCCGGTTGAGGTTAGGACAGCTGTAAAGAGGGTCAGGACAAAACCTCACCAGCTCTATAAAGCTGAGGAGGTTCATGGACAGAGAGATAGGGAGGGTGGGGGGGGAGAGAGAGAAAGAGATAGGGAGAGGGAGGAACAGAAAGGGGGAGAGAGACAGAGAGAGACAGAGTGAATAGAGAGAGAGAACTACCAAAGTCCTTCCCAGCCATATGGAGTATAGGACACATCATAAACCCCTCCAATAACACTGCTTCCATGCACCAGTGCTGCTGTCATCCATCACCACACAACGAGACAGCACCATCCCCACCAGGAGAACACACAGCAGAGCACCCTGGAGGACAGCCTGCCTGGAGGACAGCCTGCCTGGAGGACAGCCTGCCTGGAGGACAGCCTGCCTGGAAGACAGCCTGCCTAGAGGACAGCCTGCCTGGGGGACAGCCTGCCTGGAGGACAGCCTGCCTGGAGGACAGCCTGCTTGGTGGACAGCCTGCTTGGAGGACAGCCTGCCTGGAAGACAGCCTGCTTGGAGGACAGCCTGCCCGGAAGACAGCCTGCCTGGAAGACAGCCTGCTTGGAGGACAGCCTGCCTGGAGGACAGCCTACCTGGGGGACAGCCTGCCTGGTGGACAGCTGCCTGGAGGACAGCCTGCCTGGGGGACAGCCTGCCTGGTGGACAGCCTGCCTGGAGGACAGCCTGCCTGGGGGACAGCCTGCCTGGAAGACAGCCTGCACATGCACAACCTTTATTAGGACAGGTTGGAAGCACCTGCAGATCAATTGAAGTATGAGAGGGGGGAAAAGGTGCCTAAGAGACTTAGAATAGGGACCTCAAGAAAATAGTGAGAGACGGAGATGCCACAAAAGATATAAACAGTCTCTCTCACCCCCACAGCCTCTCCACCCCGTCCTTCTAACAGTCAGCCAGCGAGGCAGAATCCCCAGGGGCCGTCGATCCCTGCTTTGTGCCCAGCTATGACTGATCCCTCCAACCCAGCTTAGCCTTCTCTTCTCCTCTCCTTTTCTGCCTCCTCTCTTCTCCCCCTCTCCATCTCCCCTCCTCCCCCCTCTTGTTCTCTCCTCTCCTCCTCCCCTCTCCACAGCGCATTCCAAAAAACAACCTCCGTTGAATTCCTAGTTTTATTCCCAATCCTCTCTCCCGCTCTGCAGCGAGGGTGTGAAAAGGGGTTATAGAAGCGTTGGCGCACCACAGCTCAAAAAACGTGGGTCAGGGAGAAGGGCAGAAACGTGGGGAGAATACAAAATAAGGAAACCTATCAAGACGTTGGACTATAGTTCTGAACGCTAACTTTCATTGAAATAGCGGTCCCCTTCGTTTCTAGCAGAACAACATTGTCTAGTTAGTATCAGGCATCCAGTATAACACTTTCCCCCCAGAGGGGATGAAGACAAACAAGAGCATTCTTGTGTTTTGACATCAGAGGCTAATAGCTTTGCTGCAGATGAGAAACGAACAAGGCGGCGCTGAAGAGGACCCGAGTTAACCTGCTCTGGTATATAAGCTGTACGTCGTCTGGAGACGGGGAGAGACACGGGGAGAAAACAAAGACTAACACGGAAGGACAATATGGGTCTTCACCTCAGTGAGTCACGGAGGGAGTGATAGAGAGAGAGAAGAGAATGAGAGATAGATGAGAGACGAGAGAGAGAGCAGAGAGAGAGAGAGAGATAGATATATCGAGAGACTAGATACCGAGCTAGACTCGATAGAGCGGAGAGAGAGACAGAGCGAGCTGTACGATCTGAGTTTATCGCAGGGTGAAGCTCGATCTCTATCGTCTATCGAGCGCTAGATACGATGGTCGCTTGTTAATGAAACGAAGTAGAGACCAAGCATACATTCCCTTTTCCTCCTGGTGGATTGCCCGGTCAATTGGAGAGGAGCAAGGGAGAGGCATGACAGAAGGAGGAGAGGAGCGAGGGAGAGGACATGTGTATACGCTACTGGATGACCTAAATTTACTTCGGGATCAATAAAGTATCCATCTATCATCTATGAGAGAAGAGGAGGGAAAAAAGAGGAGAGTGAGAGAGAGGCATGAGAGAGAAGAGGAGGAGAGGAGCGAGGGAGAGGCATGAGAGAAGGAGGGAAAAGGAGGAGGAGAAGAGAGGATGGAACTGCAGGAGAGATGGTTAGGGAGAGAGATTTCCAGCACACTCTAAGCCAGCCTCCCACACACGGACCAGACCAGGCAGGGGGCCACCAGACCCTCATCCATCCTCCATGTTCATTACCTCCACTCAACACCCTGCAGCGCACCAGTGACTCAGCCCCTTCCAGTCCTGCGGGGAGCGTCTGCTCTAAAACAACCACATCTATAAAAGCCCTCCGGCTGCTACTAGGACATCCGTGGGCACAGGAAGTGGGCGGAGCCTAGGTCACACACACCAGGAAGCAGATGCAAGGTCAGAGGTCACACAGCAGGTAGACATCTCCCCCAACATGTGAGGGATCGGTTTTTACCTTAATTTCCGCAGGCGAATCTACAGACATCCCAAGTTCAGTCGCAGAGAAAACTCAGCACTTTCCAATTAACCCCCTGACGACAGGTCAGTGGAGAAGCAACCGGAAACATCCCATATCCCCGTTTTTAATTATCTCCGAGGCAGCGTGTAATCTGAGCATTATCCCGACAGCTCTGTAAGAGCCAGCATGTCTAATGTAGCGCAGGAAACCATAGCTCATCGCTATTCACGACTTCAGGTCATATTTGAAAGGACAGATCTAGTCAAGCTGAACACAAACACCAAACACCCCCCTCACTACTACGGTTTATGTAAATAGTGGATTCAAACTGCCACCTACTGGCTAAGAAAGGAAATGCAGTTAAGAGGATGTGTTAAAGTTGAAAATGTTTATTGAACAGGACATAGAAAAAAACATCACATTGTACATAGAAGGGGTAATCCAGGAGAGAGAGAGACATCGTCCAGTAGAGACCGATGACGGCAGAATCAGACGACAGTCGAATCGCAGAACCTGAAAGAGACAGAACACTTAACCCTCAAAGCATGAATGTTGGTAATGAATGTTGGTGGTGGTCGGAGGGGCCGTAGGCGCTGATTGGACAGCCATGCTTCTGCACCACCGGTATGACTGGGTCTGAATGAATACTGGACTCTGTAAAGCGACTTTGAGTACTGGAGAAATCGCTATATAAGATATATGACTATCAATCAAAGCAACACACGCCACTTCTAGAAAGTACCGCAGATCAAAAAAGGTGAAAGTTCAAAAACTGTATTCCAGTATTGAGGGATATACCCTTGGTGAGTAAAAGATCTAGAACACCTTACTGGTTCAAACAGGAAGTTCGGGGGCATGAGTTCAAGTCTAAAATATTTGCTCAAATATTAACAATGGTTGATGGTGCCACATTTACCTGCCGTGCGTAACCTTCCAGTCTTCACTCCGTGTCTCCTTGACACAGGACCATGTCAGTCTCCACCGGCGGCTGGGGGTAGAGGTCAGGGGTCACAGGTCATCGAGTGTGCCCACAACCCCCCCACACACACCAAGGTAGTCATGGCTTTGTGAAAGTTACAGAGCAAGAAGCGCGTACCGTTTCCAGGTCGCCGTGCTTGAGCTCAAGCTCGCACTCGGTGTCGTTCTGAGAGCAGTACTCTTCACTGTCAGTCTCCCCCAGGCTGACCTGGGGTAGAGGTCAGGGGTCAGCGGGGGTGACACGGTTGGTAGTGTGTGCGTGTGTGTGCGCAGTGTTTCCCATACATTGATGTGAATAGCCCCCCTCTTTCCGTGCACACTCTGAATCAATGCGCGGGACAAACAGCTTTTCCCCCTCAGGAGTAGGGAGTTTACCAACAGTCAAGGGTGTAGGTTTGTTCTCAGCTTTGGTAGGGACACTTGTCATGTTAAAATATTGGTGGGGACTAGTACCTAGCGTCCCCCCCTAAACCTACACCCATGCCAACAGTTCATCTTAATTCTCTGCTCAAGTGTCCAAAAATGATACATTCAAGTTCAATATAAGAATATTCATAGTTAAATAACTACAGTTGGCAAATAACAATAGGAGTCCAACGTAATGTTGATATTACATAAAGCTCAACCATTTCGCGCTTGGGTAAATGCTGAAAATAACAAAATGACTACTTGTTGGAAATCCCTATACACACACACACCTAACCGATGCTAGGACATTAGGACAGGCTTTGGGCTGGGGGGGGGTCATCACCTCATAGTCAGGGTCCACAGCAGAGTCTTCCTCGTCAGATAGCTCCTGGTTCACCCAGGTCGCCCAGGTGACAGGCTCGTCATCCTCCTCCAGGTCGTCCTGCTTCCTCTTGCTGCCCTTCCCACACGGCTTGGTGGGCGACACACGCAACTCTGACACAGGAAACAACGGGTCAACGCGTATTTACATAGGGGTTGTTCTGCTAGTCAAGTTACTTAATTACCCTGAACTGGAAAATTCATGTATAACATTAAATGACCATTTAAGTTTGTGCGGTATTCGCCTCAAGAATGGACATTGTAGAGGCCGTACCTGGAGACAGGGAGCAGCCGATGCTCGTGCACACAGGGTACCCCAGGGCGCCCTGCACGCGGCGGGGCAGTATAGCCAATAGCAGCCGGGTAAAGCGGCTGAGGCGCTTGCGAACGGAGAGGCACTGGCGGGGTGAGTGTTCAACTTCTTCGCCGACTTGTTCGCCTAATTGTCCAACGACGGGCTTCTCTTCCGACGGAAAGAACCCAAATAGCCTCCAGAACCCACGGAGAGCACGCGACTGCTCACGCCAGGCAAGTTGCAAACAAAAACAAGTTGTCAAGGTAAAATAATAATGTAATCGTTATTCACATCCATACACTTCAACCAACTTATAAAGTGTTCGCCAGGCTAGATAACCTAGTCCTTCATTGCGTGGCCAAATAAAATAGCAAGCTAACGAGCCTGGCTTACCATTAGGCTGATGGGCCAAAACTTGGAAAGGCGACAGAAAGTGGTACTAACCACACCTCTCTTCGCCGAAAGTTCCTGAAGGTAAAAACACGCAACTTTAGGTTACTCAAGTCAATAAAAGCCATTTAGCTCTAATTCCTGAGATAACCGACACTAACCAACGCGTTCACTTGATATGTCATAGCTAGCTCAAGAAACGAATCGAAACCAACTGTGCAGTGGATTCAAACTTCCTGTCGCGTATGTTGGGCAATGTCTTCACCCGAACGTGAATCTGAATGTGTATTCATGTTTTTACCTGAATACTTGTGTCTCCCTCCTTTTCGATGGTGTGGCTGCTCTCGGAAGTCATACTGCTGTTAAAGAAGCCGGCTTGCGGACTGATGGTTTGTTGACCTCGTGCGAGTTCAAATGTACCTCTGGGATGACGTAGTTGAACCAATCACCGCGTTCAGACGTTGACCAATTAATTATCAAATCACTTTGCTTTACCAATTAACATGCTTCAACACAATTAACGGCTGTGGTGAGTAGACTGTCTTTCTTGGAATCTTAACCAAAAATGCCATACTTATAGCCTATGTACATACAGATAATTGTAGTATACGGTCATAAATCGTGCTCCGTAAATCCCTCGTGATCATATGAATTAACCGCTAGATGTCACTGTGGTCTACATTTTCAACTGCCTTGGTACGACACCGGCAGAAACTTTCAGCATAGCAGGGAGTCAATCAATACCGGTACCAACGTTGGTATCGATACTATCAATACTTTATATCGATCTGCCCACCCCTAGTATGTGTCATATATTTATTACAACTTGTATATTTTTACTGTGGGTACTAGAAATGATATATTTCACATATTCACTAGAAAGGGTGCATTAGACATGTGAATGCAGAACCCTACTCCTGGCTGAATACATTTATCAAAGTGCGTCTATCCGTTGCTAATAATAGGCAGGCACGCTCACCGTGTGTAATCTACATAAGGAATACAATAACGTCATTCTCTGCATCCGACTGTGATGCATCTCGTGGGGCCCTTGAGTAAGAGAGAGAGAGAGAGAGAGACACAAAGAGAGAGAGACACCGAGAGAGAGAGCCACTCATGGAGCTTCCGTCGTGACACCGTCACATCAACATTAACATTTACGCAGGTTCCACATTTGGAGTGGGAGAGACCGGAAGGGGGGAGAGAGACGGGAGGAAAGTATAAAAGCCTCACGTTTCCAGCCTTTCAACCATCCCATCTCCAGACCCTCGGCAGCGCTGAGAGCTCACGGGCGCAATGGAGCACGGCACGGCAGTCACGCGCACCCTCAGCTCTGGAGCCATCGGGAGCGGCGCCAGGATCGGCGGCAAACCGGACGCCGCGTACGACTTCTCGACGGAGCGCCGGCACAGCAGCGCGGGACTGCGCGCCCTGCTGTGGGCGACCGGCAGCGCCCGCTCTCTGGGGAGCTTCTCCTGCCTGGAGAGCCACTCGAGTAAAGACAACGTCCACGCCAACATCCTGACGCCGGGCAGCGTGCCGCGCTTCACCATCCCCAGCCTGTCGGTGCGCTCGGTCAGCCTGCAGCCGGAGGACGGAGGAGGAGGGACGCCGGGAGACGGCGGAGAGGGAGACACGACGGACGAGGGTCTGGGGCTGGAGAGCACCATGTGCTCCCTGTCCGTGTCCCCCTCCTCTCTCTCCTCGTGCTCCTCCTCCTGCTCCTCCTACGCCGGGCGCCCCGCTCACCGCTCCGTGTCCGACCCCCTCGCCGTGGGCCGGAGGGCGGCGGTCCGCCGGGAGAGCTCCGTCCCCTACCTGGAGGACCGGCACTGCCCGGACCCGGCCAGCAGGGCGGCGCTGTCCCTGCCGCACCTGGAGAAGGTCACCACGCCCTATGGGTTTGTGACGTTGAGCAGGAGCCCTCAGATGGCGAGCGAGGAGGCTCTGCTGTGCCTGCGACGACCGCAGGCCTGGGAGGAGAGCCAGGAGAGGCCTCCGGGAGGCGGCTCCACGCCACGCGCCATCCACGCCTCGTCCTCCACCTCCTGTGCCCCCGCCAACCCCAGACCTCCCCTAGCCTCCACCTCTCGCACCCCCGCCCCCGCCAACCCTAGACCTCCCCTAGCCTCCACCTCTCGCACCCCTGCCCCCGCCAACCCCAGACCTCCCCTAGCCTCCACCTTTCGCACCCCCGCCCCTGCCCCCGCCAACCCCAGACCTCCCCTAGCCTCCACCTTTCGCACCCCAGCCCCTGCCCCCGCCAACCCCAGAACCACCTCCCGGAGGACCTTCCACAAGCCTCAACCCTCCAAGGACGCCACTTCCTCACACGCCGCAGAAGCACCAAAGAAGAGGAGGCTGAGCAGGAGCGCGGCGACAGCCTGGAGCCTGACCTCCGCCTCCTCCTGCTCCTTCTCCGAGGGGAAACCAACGCGAAGGCTCTGGGGGGGTCTTACGCAAACACTTCACTTCCCAGTGAGGACAGGAGTACAAAAGAAGAGAGAGAGAGAGAGAGAGAGGAAGAAGGGGAGAGAGAGGAAGAGGGGGAGAGTTGAGAGACACAATTCTGATTCTGAGCTCCAGCCGTGTCTAATTGGAGCAGTGTATTTGTGCAAACGTTTGTGTATCAAATTTTAAATGAATCATCTGTCAGTGTTATCTTTACATCTCTCCTGATGTCTCTGCTGTTGCTGCTGAATAAACACAATGTTTCTATAAATGAAATATATTTTTTAACTTTTTTCAGTTTTGTGTCATTGATTTTTACGCTAATGTCGACTGCTGCCCAACCTAAATACTGAACTCTGAACACACACCACCTGAACACACACCACCTGAACACACCAGAATCCGAACAGTGAAATGTTTACCAGCAGAGGGTAGAAGCACGCAGTTCAGACTGCATCCATAATCGAGGCAGTGACGCTCCATCATATTGGTCACCTCTGTATCATTAACACCGCTCACCATTCATCCCTCCCTCCCTCCACCTTCCTCTCTCCTCCTCCTCCTCCTCCCTCCCTCCACATCCCTGCACCTCTCTCCTCTCATCCTGTCCTCTGTGCAGTCTATACATACTCCCACTGGGGCCACAGCCCTTTGTGCTGTGTGTGTGTGTGTGTGTGTCTCTGTGGTGTGTGTGGCCTTTAAGGCCAGTGTCTGACGCACAGAGGTAAGGACAAGAGGTGTCTCTCAGGTCCTTAGAATATAAAGGGTCTCTTGGAGGAAGGGTTAGAGAGAGAGAGAGAGAGAGAGGGGTGCAGGGAGAGAGCGGTGCAGGGAGAGAGAGGTGCAGGGAGAGAGAGAGAAGGAGAGAGGGAGGTCCAGGGAGAGAGATAAAGACAGAACAATGGGCCATATGTGATGCCCTCTTTCAGCCTATAAAAACGGCTCATTCATCCTCTCATCCTCTCCTTACTCTCGTCTTCCCTCTCCCCCCTCCTCCCCACCTCCCCTCCTCCTCTCAGCATTAGCATCAGTAAGAGGGAGAGTGCTCCTCATCGTAAACAGAAGACCCGTGCAGCGCGCCACACAAACCCAGATCAAACGAACCCCTTGACCCAAGTTCTCTTCAGCCCCGTCGTATCTCCATGTAATCACTGAGGTGAAGAGTCTTCCACGGCTGACAGGAGATTACAGGATTATACATCAACACAAACATGGTCTCCGTAGTAGAGACAGCAGAATAGCATCGGTTCTTTGCCCCCCTCCCTCTGACCCCCTCATCCCCCCCAGCCTCCAGGCCCCCCTCTTCCTCTGACCCCCCTCATCCCCCCCAGCCTCCAGGGCCCCCCTCTTCCTCTGACCCCCCTCATCCCCCCAGCCTCCGGGCCCCCCTCTTCCTCTGACCCCCCTCATCCCCCAGCCTCCAGGCCCCCCTCTCCCTCTGACCCCCCTCAGCCTGCAGTGTTTGTGTGAGTATGTGTGTGTGTGTGTGTGTATGTGTGTGTGTGTGTGTGTGTGTGTGTGTGTGTGTGTGTGTGAGGGTGTCTTCGGTGTGTAGGTAGGTGTATCTGTGTGTCTGTGTGAGAACTGAATGTGTCGCGTGGTTGTTCTTCCTCCTTTTGTACTTGAGGTTAGACAGATAACTTTGCCCTCACACACACACACATACACGAATACACAGACACAAATATGCATTTTCCGGTACCAACCTCAGAAAGCAAAGATCGCTGAAACAGATAACACTCACTGAGTGTTGCCGTTGAGACAGAGAACAAGTGACAGAGAGAGAGACAGAGAGACAGAGGTGGAGAGAAACGACAGAGAAAGAGAGACAGAGGTGGAGAGAGAACGACATAGAGAGAGAGAGACAGAGGTGGAGAGAGAACGACAGAGAGAGAGAGAGAGACAGAGGTGGAGAGAGAACGACATAGAGAGAGAGAGAGACAGAGGTGGAGAGAAACGACATAGAGAGAGAGAGAGAGACAGAGGTGGAGAGAAACGACTAGAGAGAGAGAGACAGAGTGGAGAGAGAACGACAGAGAGAGAGAGAGATCTTGTGAGGCAGGCAGACAGAGCAGAGATGGAGACCAGGACCAGTCCAGCAGAGAGACAGAGACCACCAGCACTGCCTGTCAAACAGCGCCGGTAAGACACACTCACACACACCTGCTCGTCACACACACACGGCACACACACGCGCACCAGGGCACACACACGAGAGTTTGGCCACTCACCCCTAGAATGTATCATTTAAAGCCCCATGTGCAGCTCCACAGGTTCCATCAAGCCTTATGGCTGATGTGTTTATCTGTGTGTGTGTTACATGTGTCTGTGATATGTGTGTGTTTTCGTGTGTATGACGTGTGTGCTTGTCTGTTCCGTGTGTGTGTATGTGTGTTACATTTGTCTGTGATATGTGTCTGTGATATGTGTGTGCGTTACGTGTGCTTTACGTGTGTGTGTGTGTGTGTGTGTGTGTGTGTGTGTGTGTGTGTGTGTGTGTGTGTGTGTGTGCAGGAGCGTGTACTCCAGCTCCAGTGCAGACCTGGAGGGAGAGGGAGGGCCGTGGAGTCCCAGGGTGTCCCAGCTCCACAGCCCCAACGCAGACGTGTTCTCTGAGCCCACAGACTGTCAGGCTGCCCTCTGCCCCATCCATCAGAGATACGGTCAGCACCCTCCACCCCTCACTGCACCTCCACCTCTCACTGCACCCCAGCACCTCCACCTCTCACTGCACCTCCACCTCTCACTGCACCCCCACACCCCCACCTCTCACTGCACCTCCACCTCTCACTGCACCCCAGCACCTCCACCTCTCACTGCACCCCAGCACCCCCACCTCTCACTGCACCTCCACCGCTCACTGCACCCCCACACTGTACATTCTGCAAGCACTATTTTAGGTTAAGCTGGTTTTGCCAAAAGAATACATTAACATCTCTGTATACATTTATCTACTCCATGTTGATTACATTAAAATGTTCATTTTCATTAAGATTTGATGGGAGCCTAACTAGAACTGCATGGAACACAATAACATGATTCATAACAGTCTCTAAATACGTTTAAAGAAGGTAGAAAGGAGAAATGGAGAAGCAGTGTTGTGTGTGGTGTCTGTGTGTGTACCTGTGTGTGTCTGTGTGTGAACCTGTGTGTGTCTGTGTACCTGTGTGTGAACCTGTGTGTGTGTGTGTACTGTGTGTGTGTGTGTGTGTGTGGCTCTGTCTATTTGCAGTTTCCCTGTGCTCCAGAATTCAACTTCCTTTTTATATAAGAAGGAAGTTGCACCTGAAACCAGACCTGAAGCATTACTCACACACACACACACCCACACACCCCTCACACACCCCTATCACACACACACCTGTCACACTCACCCTTCACACACACAACCCTCAGAAACAAGAACTAAATACAAGCACAGGTTGACCTGACCTACATCACAAACTAGTGCGTTGGAGGAATTTGGTGTTCCCCTGTCTGTGAGGCTCCAACTTTATATCAGTGAAATATATTTATTCAGCAAATGTTTGATCCAAAGGGACATAGAGGATGGAGGATTTCGAACCTGCAACCTCTTGATCTGCAGCCCAATGCCTTCCCACTGAGCTATGTAGGCCGAGGCCAACACTGTTGTGTCTCTGGGGGAATGGATCCCTTCCTGAGTCGCTCCTCCCCGGTTCCTCCTGCTGAATGAACAAAGTGTAAATGTGTGTCTGATCTATGCTTGTGTTCCAGACTCGTCTCTGTGTCACCAAGAACGCTTCTTCTCCGACAGCTGTCCTCCCCCCGTCCCTAAGAAGAGCCTGGTCAGGACCCTGTCCCTACCAGGGGGCTACCTGTGTCCCCTGTCCCCATGTCCAATGTCCCCCGGCCTGTCCCCCAGTTGGCCCCAGCCTCTGTCCCCCGGCTGGTCCCCCCTGTCCCCAGCCCCCTCACAGCTATGACAACCCCCTCTACATGATCACCTCTGCCCCAGCCCCCCAGCAGAGGCCCGTCCGTTCGCCCCCGCCCACCCTCCTGCCCCTCTCCCAGCTCAGCTTCAACACCCCCGACCGCCTCCTGCCTCACTTCTTCTGCAGCTTGGCCAGCCACGCGAGCGTCTCCCGGGTCCTGCAACAGCGCCACCTGCTGTTCCTCAGGAGCGTGGCCGAGAGGCTGGAGGCTGGGCAGCTCCTGGGGGGAGGGGACGGGGGGCCTGGGGGGGCCCTCCAGCCCCAGGACCTCCTCCTGTGGGACTGCCGACCCCGGCAGATAGGGGGCGCTCTCTACTACCGCCTGCACTGCGCCGCCTTCCCAGGCAGGGTGCTGGCTGCTAAGGTACGGTCACACGGGAAAGAAAAACAGGAAGAGAAAGAGAGAGACAGCTTGAAAGAGAGAGAGGGACTGAGAGACATATTTCAATGGGCCTATTTGCTGCCATATATGGCAAGCAGGGCCTCCAACCACAGTCTATAGCTTTGTGTTCATATACACACAAACAAAAGCACACACACACACACACACCACATATTAACTTCCTCCAAACTGCCAACACGTGGTGCACAGCACCTGTTCTGAACGTTTGATAGAATGCTATGATGTTTGTCTTTCCCTTGTTTAAGAAGGACTGCTAGCATCAAGTGCAAAATTGTTAGCTTTCCATGACCAACCAGATGTCCCTTGACTCAATATTTCAGGATTAATAGTCCTGGACTATATTCTGGACTACAATCTAGATTGTGATCTAGAACTAGATTCTGAACTAGAATTAGATTCTGCACTAGATCCTTGGTTGGTCCTGAATAAGTGATTCACGTTGTGTTTCCTCTGTGTGTTGTCCCAGGTGAGCCGTGGCGCCGATTCCCCCCCTCGCCCCCCCCCTTGTCCGCCTCACATCAACATCCAGCAGGTCCTCGCTCACTTCCCTCCCCAGTCCGACCTCCGCCCCCCACCCCCCCAGGAGCCCTCCCCTGCCTCGCAGCCTGGCCGCAGCGCACTGCTGCCACCACACGAGGGCGCCGGCGATTCGGCCGGGAGCCTGAAGCGCGCCAGGGAGACCGGAGAGCCGAGCGTAGCCTCCCTGCTCCAGAGGGGCGTGGAGGGTGACCGTGGAGAGGGACCTGCCCCGGGCCACGCTGGAGGACTTTGTGGAGGAGGGCAGGGGCCTGGGTGGGGCTGAGGGTCGGGGGTACGAGAGGCAGCTGGGGGTGCTTCTGCTGCAGCTGGCCAAGGGGCTCCAGGTGCTGGACGGCCACGGGGCATGTCACCTGCGTGGAGCTACACCCACGAGACGTGCTCCTGCTGTGGCCTGGACGAGAGGGGAGGGAGGGGGAGAGGGAGGGGGAAACCGTGGGAGACGATGGAGAAGGAGGAGGGCGAGAACGGGACCAAGGGACAGGAAGAGCGGAGGACAGAAACGGCGAGGAAGAGGAAATGACGGGGTGTGGACAGAAGGAAGAGATCCGAGTTGGGGTTCGGGCGTCGTGGAGGAAGTGGGGGACCCCTCGCGTGGTCGTAGCCCATCACACGGCTCCGTCTCCCCCCGTCCCGCCCCCTCCAGCCCTCCAGGCCCAGTTTGGGGCCATCATCCAGCACGGCCTTCACCTCCAGGAGGCTGCCTCCCCCTGCTCACGGAGTCCCGGCCTCCCCCCTGCAGACTCTCCCGTACCGCCCAGGGCTGCAGCAGCTGAGCGGCTGGCTCAGGGAGGAGGGGAGCGGGCTGCAGATAGGAGACACAGTGGGCATCCTGCAGGTCCTGCTCTGGGGCCCCCGGGCTAGGCTCTTCAGTCTCCATCCTGCTGGAGGAGGAGGGGCTGAGTCTGGGCCCGGGGTTGGGGCTCGAGGGGTGGATGAGGCCGGGGCTGTGGATGAATCTGGGGCTGAAACCTCCATCATACGTCACTGGCTCTCATTGAAGCAAGCTCTGCTGGTCCTGAAGCTGGCAGAGAAAGGTGTTCATGGCGACCAGTCTGGTCTGGACTGGGAGGACTTCCTGTGTCTCCACTACCTCTCTTGGACTGACCCTGAATCTGTGTTGAGGGCCACAGCTCGACTGGGGCTCCACAACACTCCCAAACTAGAGGGGCACTGAGACCCTGGGGAACCTCCACTCTGCTGGACTGACCGTATGAAGACCCTTCATACTCCAAAGCAGTAAAGTGTATGCTTGCATCTCATTTGCATTTATATTTTTCTACGCAAGTACATTTAAGTACCGGTACTTATATTATACAGATTTTGTATATTAATATAATTATGAACAACTTTAATATTTGTATGTTGCACTTATATCTAGGTATACTTTTCGTTTTTTTTCTTTTTCCCCTGGGTTGTGAATTGAAAAATGAGTTTTATGCTATGCTTTGCAGTATGCCAACAATTGCGTTTGTACAAAAACCTGCCTTCAGCCTGTGCTAAAGTCTGTTCCCTCCTCTGAAGGGGAGGAATTGACTTTGATATAAAAGACAATGCTAGACTCACAAAGCATTCAGATGTGATGCTTAAACTGAAATCCGTGTCAAGCAGCTTTCATGAAAATGCACACCATGTTCCTTATTAATACTAAACCAGGAAGAACAGTGACGTTGTCAAGCTGATCAGCTCTTTATTCAGCACACTGGTACATCATGCAAAATATCATCGACTCAAAACTAAGAAAATCAATATTCATGCACACATTTAAAAAAATCAACATCATGATGCAAGATGGTCACGAAAACAAATTACACGTGTATGATGCATGGAATCTTAACCATAAATACTACATCCTAGAGATGATCATAGAGGTGGATGGGAGGAGAGGAGGGAGGAGGGAGGGGGGGGAGGGAGAATCAACACAAACACTTAAAGAGCATCATGGATAATTACTACAGTGGTGGGATAAGCACCCCCTGGTTTACTGGGTAGTTGGTACATTCCTGCTTCTCAACATGGTACACTGGTGCAAATGTCATCGCAATACAGCACATCATACAGGTCATAAACAAGGAAAAACAACTTCACAGGAAACCTCCATATTAAGAGTTTGTATAATTACTTTAAGTGAGGAAGGGAGGGGGGTTGGAGAGTTGAGCGAGGGAGGGAGGGGGGGGGACAGAGGGACAAACACTAGAAGCGATAGTGTGCGAGATCAGGGAGGCTTTACTCCTCGTCGGAGTCGCGCTCGATGCTGTAAGCCATGAAGAAAGCTTCGGGGCGTGTGGGGACAAGGGGATGGCCTGGTCGCACAATCTCAAAACCTAGGAAGCTGAAAGTACGCAGTAGGGATGCTGAGGAGAGAGGAGAGAGGGGGGGGGAGACACGGGTCAGTACGGCTGTATAGGTGGACAGATTGGACCCTGGGGCTCCCGGACCGTGTGTGTGTGTGTCTCTGTGTGTGTGCGTGCGGGCAGCTCACCTCGGTCGTCTCGGTTCTTGTGAAAGCAGATGAACACGTGGTCCACCTGAAGCCTCTCCTCCGCAAACTCCAACACCAGCGCAAAGCTGCAGCGAGAGGTGAGAGGGGGAACTCAAAACGTTGGCACTCAGACACACACACACACACCCTCTTTCTCCCAGACACCCGCCCAACACGTCCACCCTCTCCCCACACTCCCCCCCCCAGTGATCGAGTAGCGGGTCTCACCTGTCCTTGCAGCCCTCTGGCAGGGCTCCGGGGGGGATCTCGATGTAGATGCTCCCCCCCTTCAACGCCCCCCTCCACGTGCCGCGCCGCCCCTCCGAGCGCCGAGACTCGAAGAGCAGGAAGCGAACGCGGCTGTTGGGGGGCGGGGCCTCCTCCAGAACCAGCAGCTGAGCATCCTGGAAGGGGGGGGGGAGAGAGAGAGAGGTGGACAGACAAGGGAGATGATCAAACGGGGTGATTTCATTCATTTATCGTGGGATGAAGGTACTAGACGCCGGGGCAGACGGGCAGCAGGCGGTCACACTCACGGAGTAGAAGAGCTTGGCTGAGAGATTGCGATCCCGTTGGTCATTCCCTCGCCCACCTGGGATCTTCAATGGTGGGAGAGGGTCATCAGGAACACCACTGAGGCCCTGGACCCCTGTTACTGACGCTCAGAGGCCCCCGGCAAGGACTACTGGAGCTGCTGCAACACACACACACACACACAGTGAACTGAGAGACAGGGCATGGAGGCATCACTAGTAGATAACCCAACACTCCAGACCAGAGTAGACGATGATCGACCTGGACGTACATGAGCGATTCTAGTCAAACATTGGCCAGGTTAGAAGTACTGTTTGTTTACAGCAGGGGTCAAAGTTCAATGTACTCCATCACTCTCCACCTATGATTGACAGGCTTGTTGGAGATTACTACGGTAACTCCGTAGGTAACTGAAGAGCTGAGGTGGACCAGCTTCACGGAGCACAAGCTGGCTGTGTAAGATCTGACTCGTGCGAGCGCTGCGCTCTCTAATTCAACACTCCGATGTTCAGATGACTCATTCACTCATTGTCAAGGAGACGGTGCCTCTGTGACACATTCCACCCCGCGCGCCAATCAGAGAAGGGCTCTGTCTCCCACGGCGAGGCAGAGCAGACAGGCAGGTGACATTCCTCCACACACTTGGCAGACCTGCCCCCTTCCAACGGAAAAATACAGAGAAGAGAGCCCACAGAAGAGAGCCGGGTTGCCACGGGAACAGAACCTCCAGTGTGTGGATCTGGTAGGACCCCGTTCTAGGAGGTTGATTTGAGTCCACTTAATCACATGACCATTGAGGACTTAAATAGTCTGATGACAGAGATAATCCTGTCTGTCCAGACCCGCGTGTTCTCGAGCTCTGACAAGCCATTACTGAGTATTATCCTGATAGCCAGAAGCCATCCTCTGTGTAGTCTGGGTTGCGTAACAGCATTAGGTATGACTGTGGATCCTCTCCCTCTCCCAACACTAAGGTGCACCCTGGATGGGGCATGGAGGAGGCTGTCTGACAGACTAGCGTGGCTAGGACTCCACTGTCCCCAGACTAGAGTGGCTAGGACTCCACTGTCCCCAGACTAGTGTGGCTAGGACTCCACTGTCCCCAGACTAGAGTGGCTAGGACTCCACTGTCCCCAGACTAGAGTGGCTAGGACTCCACTGTCCCCAGACTAGTGTGGCTAGGACTCCACTGTCCCCAGACTAGTGTGGCTAGGACTCCACTGTCCCCGGCCTAGAGTGTGGCTCCACTGTCCCCAGACTAGAGTGGCTAGGACTACACTGTCCCCAGACTAGAGTAGCTAGGACTACACTGTCCCCAGACTAGAGTAGCTAGGACAGGACAGGGCTGTCCCCAAACTAGTGTGGCTAGGACAGGACAGGGCTGTCCCCAGACTAGGGTGGCTAGGACAGGGCTGTGCTGTCCCCAGACTAGAGTAGCTAGGACAGGGCTGTGCTGTCCCCAGACTAGAGTAGCTAGGACAGGGCTGTGCTGTCCCCAAACTAGAGTAGCTAGGACAGGACAGGGCTGTCCCCAGACTACAGTAGCTAGGACAGGGCTGTGCTGTCCCCAGACTACAGTAGCTAGGACAGGGCTGTGCTGTCTCCAGACTAGGGTAGCTAGGACAGGGCTGTGCTGTCCCCAGACTAGAGTAGCTAGGACAGGGCTGTGCTGTCCCCAAACTAGAGTAGCTAGGACAGGACAGGGCTGTCCCCAGACTAGAGTAGCTAGGACAGGGCTGTGCTGTCTCCCAGACTAGGGTAGCTAGGACAGGGCTGTGCTGTCCCCAGACTAGAGTAGCTAGGACAGGGCTGTGCTGTCCCCAAACTAGAGTAGCTAGGACAGGACAGGGCTGTCCCCAGACTAGAGTAGCTAGGACAGGGCTGTGCTGTCCCCAGACTAGAATAGCTAAGACAGGGCTGTGCTGTCCCCAGACTAGAGTAGCTAGGACAGGGCTGTGCTGTCCCCAAACTAGAGTAGCTAGGACAGGACAGGGCTGTCCCCAGACTAGAGTAGCTAGGACAGGGCTGTGCTGTCCCCAGACTAGAATAGCTAGGACAGGGCTGTGCTGTCCCCAAACTAGAGTAGCTAGGACAGGACAGGGCTGTCCCCAAACTAGAGTAGCTAGGACAGGGCTGTGCTGTCCCCAAACTAGAGTAGCTAGGACAGGACAGGGCTGTCCCCAGACTAGAGTAGCTAGGACAGGGCTGTGCTGTCTCCAGACTAGGGTAGCTAGGACAGGGCTGTGCTGTCCCCAGACTAGAGTAGCTAGGACAGGGCTGTGCTGTCCCCAAACTAGAGTAGCTAGGACAGGACAGGGCTGTCCCCAAACTAGAGTAGCTAGGACAGGACAGGGCTGTCCCCAGACTAGAGTAGCTAGGACAGGGCTGTGCTGTCCCCAGACTAGAATAGCTAAGACAGGGCTGTGCTCCCCAGACTAGGGTAGCTAGGACAGGGCTGTGCTGTCCCTCGAGCTTCTCACAGGAACAACATCCATTAGAGCCCTCCATGTTGCCTGTCTGCCTTCCATCCGGCAGCAGCTCTCACACACACCCCGTCCTACGTCAGCGCCACTCCCGTGCTATATGTGGAGCCGGGGTGTGAACGCTGGGGAATCATCGTCGAGCCTCCTGTCAGCACGTGTGAAGGGATTCACAGGAGGCCTGTTCCGCATAGGGGAACCCAGGCAGGTCCGCAGTTAGAACACAGACAGGGGGGGGGGAATGGTAAAGAGAACCAGAGGATATTTTCTCCCTCTTCTTGTTATTGGTCAATCACTCGAGCTCACAGCCAGCCCAGTCTGTCCTAGCTGCGATAGCCCCAGTAAATATCTATCGGTGGCCCCTACTGCGGGGTCAAATTCCACCTGCACTTGTTCCAACAACAGATTCAACAGCTCTGCGCCATTCACAACATTGTTTTCCAATCCCCATAAGCTCAGCACAGCACTCAACGATGAGGAAGAGGCTTAGCTGGCGACAGCTGCCATCGTCACATGGCACCACAGACTCAATGCGCTGGCCGAACTAGTGGACCAGAAATGTTCAATGGAAGTGGAGAAAAACAAACTCGCCCATCCCATGACAAGATAGTCAAAGTCAAAAAAAGAGATATATACATGTAAATGTATATAGAAAAATGTATTGGTACTTTTTTAATTTTGTTTTTAGAACTCATTCAAGGAATCTGGCATGCTTCTGTCCATAGTTGTCAGTGAAAGACCTATACACTTTAACATGGCCTTGTTCATATGGCCAAGCTGTGGAGTTCATACACAGCTTTGCGACATAATTGATAGAGTCCAACATATCTGTTGTTTATTAACTCAAGTGGACGAACCTACTCTGCATGACTGAAATTAAGAGTCAACATGAAGCCGTGTGACAGGTAGATAACTCGTTATGGCAGACAGACTGACCTCGAAAGCATCCACATTATTGGTGTAGACTTACTTAATGACCCACATTTCCTGAGCTGAACCCCGTTCTCGCACGTAGAAGGTGACGGACTGCCTGGTATCAACGATTGACGTTTCTAGAACCTTCGAGTAGTTACCTTTACAGAGTAGTCCGTGCATTCACTTCTAACCAGACAAAAAACGGCGCTTCGGTATTAAAAAGTCAAGTTAAAAAGTATAGTTAAAGCTGACGGTGTTGTCCACTATCCCATTTCACTCCGATGCGTCACTGTCAGCGTAAGATTTGTTGACTACACCGACGCTGCCAGTAAAAAAGCTAGCTTAATGCAGATGTATGCTAGTTACTGTAGTGCTAGCTAACGTTAAATTAAATGTATCTAAAAGTTGTACGACGACATACACCGTTTTCAACTACAAATTACGATTCTCGTTTTAAAGGCACCAAAACATGAATATCAAAATGATAACATAGGCCAGTGTTATATAACTAGCTAGCGAGATAGCAATGTAAACACGGACTGAACCTAGATATCTTAGTGTTAGCTAGCACCATTTGATCTCTAGACTATATTAGTTAGCTCTAGCTAGGGTAGCAGATACTGCTGTACAGTACTACTGAGCTAAATTTTATTTCTAGCCAGCTAGGCCGCGTCAATAACTTAAAACAGAACGTCAGTCTTCTAATTTATGTCAAATTCCAATGTCACGCGTTAGCAAGAAAGCATATTATAATAGCTTAGTTGGCATTCAAGTTTAACTATAAAATATGGCCCGTAAATAGTAATAATTTACGTTTTTTACCGTGTCATAAAATCGATACCTTCCAGCAAATAGACGGATTCCGCGTCATACTGTGCGTATGTTGCTAGCTAAACTAGCTTTGTTACTGATTCCAATTTGATCCCCAAAATCTGTCTAACTTACCTTTCACTTTCCAGTTTATTACAGGTCTGTTTAACTGGCATTTTGGATAGGTTTCTCTCTTTTTCTCTGACAAAACAGTGGCTATTTAGTATCGTCTGTAGGTTGGATTTAACCATCCGGCCAACTTCCAAGCCCGCAGATCTCTCTTGCTTCTCCGTTCCAAGTGTTCTCGTGGGCTGCTGGGGGTACTAGAGGCCACTCACAAAGGAGGGGGAGTGTCCTAAAGCTGTGACGCGAGGTACGTGACAAGCTTTAGCTGTGAACGAATTTACGGTCTAAAGTTCAATCTAAACTCAATACCACAGCTTTTAGTGATCTAAGAGTCATTGCGGTTAAGTGTGGTCATTTTTGTTTGTGCAAAATGTAAGTTATCCTCGCCGTTATTTTTCTTTATAGAGCTGTTGACATCGTTATCATGCTCTGCAGAAGCCATTAAAAAAGCATTATCCTTAATACACCAATATATCTGCCAGATCGTCACAGTAGTCTATCGTCTTACTTACACAAATCAGTCGGAAAACATCTCCTTATTGCAATAAATTGTTTAATATTCGTGCTATTGTCAACACTTGGATATCTGCGAGACAATAGCACGGCTATTTATGATATATAATAACAAATGAAACGTATATAATACTCAAAGACGCAGGGTAAAATATGTAATCATAATTTATGTGACTTCATCACGAAAAGCTGTGATACTACTGGGTTGGTTGTTTTTTATTGTTTTAGACAGGCATATGAGTTGCCGCTCCTAGGGTCCTCCATGAGCCCCTCTACCGTCATCAACAACAAGCGAGCGAGCTGCCAAATAAAGTAGGATTGCTGACAAGTGTCCAAGGAAGGTCAGAATGGTGGTAAAAATACTAAATAAATTGGTGGGCGCCAAATATATTTCCGTTTTAATGACTTGGTAAGTTGGAGAGAAGGGTAGCATGATGTTTGTGTGGGTCCTCGGTATTTTGGCAGTTTTATCGGGTTACAGTTTGGAAAACAAGGTTGCCTAAGTCTCCTGTGTCCTTTCGTGACCCACCCACCATACGTTAGCTTATTAGCTACTTAGACTAGCTAGCTGAGTTATATTTGATTTTTTTGCCAATTAGCTAGTTACTTTACGGTTGCTATTTACTGTTTCCAGTGTGTCTAGAAATGCCATGTTATTTACAAGCTAGCATACTAAGCAAGACAATCATGTTTACAGTTGACTAGTTTCGGATCAGTTAGTTAGCTGTGTAGTACAAGACAACATTGTCATTGGTCTTTTTTGTTTTGGTCTGTTCTGTTTTGATATTGACGCAGTCAGTGAGGGTAAAGTGATGGTTCTGATTGTTCAGTAGTGGTGTGAACTTGAGCCTTAATATGCAGGAACGCTTGAGTGTAAGGTGTGTCTATGAGAACGCCAAATTGTATCACTCTCATGTTATCTAGTCACGTTATTCCTAGAAATGTCCGCAAGCGACCAGCTCAAATACTATACTATAGACATGTAGAATATTCTGTGTTTGAATGTCTTTGTCTAATCAACGATGTGTTCCAACGCTTCTAATAAACAATGAATCGTGGTCTAATGCCTCGTGTTTTTTTAACAACAACAAATGTTTCCTCCACAGGGTTCCAAACATGATGTGCTGGGGAACAGTAGGTGGAGTGGCACTGGTCCACTTCACTGACTGGCGCCTTATCCTGGACTGGGTCCCTTACGTCAACGGAAAGTTCAAGAAGGACGAGTAAAAAGGCACGTTGCCGGTTCAAACGTGAGTGAGAGTAGGGGGAGTTACAGTTCTACAAAACATTCCCAATCGGTCACCTCCAAGAGAGATCAGTGGAACAGATTCAGAAATGGATATTGGCCAGTTAACCTATGTCGTCTGACATATTATAAGGATGTTAACCACTATGGCCACTAGGTGGCACTATCTCTAAAAAACACTCCTAATCTGTCACCTCCAAGAAAGATGATTACATAGGACACAACAGTAAGATTAGTGCGACAGAATCACAAAACTGATATTGTATAGTAACATGTTTTATTATATATGAAGTATTACATTACATGGATGTAATCTCTAATGGTAGCTGGTTAACACAAACTAGCAAATTTAGACAGAAATTTACCCAGGAACCACCTCTACTACCACAAAGGCTAGAGGTTCGATTCCAGCCTGGGCTATTTACTGCATGTCATCCCCTCGCTCCCCAGCCTTTCCTGTCTCCAACTGTCACTATCAAAACAAACTAAAATAAAGCAAATAATACCCAAAAATATACAACAAACAATAAAAGTGTGACGTTTTTCTCCCTACTGCTAATGGACTATGTCTGTCTGCAGGTGCGTGTTCGGGGCGATAGGGATGTCCAGCTTCTCTGCACTGGCTTCAGTGGGATGGCCCAGTGCTCATCCCTCTAACGGAGGGCTTATAGCTATTTGCACAGGGGGGTGTTGTGACTCACAGGGGTGCTGAAGCTGTTTGGTTTGTGTTATGTCGAATAAAGTCTGTATGAATTAGTCCTTTTCTTAAACCATCAATATGTTATATTTGTGATGAGAAAAGATGCAATTTACCCACACAAGTCGTGTCAAACCCACGCCACAATGCTGCCAACTATTCAGAATTCTGGGAGGTGAGGACTGTATTTTAAGCTTATGTGAGCTCTGCAGAACTTTATGATTCATACTTATATTTTCTCTAAATAAATGTGAGTTTATTAAATTATTTCAAAGTTTTGTGTTTTCTGTCATGTCCATTTACACTATGTACCCCCCCCCCTCCACTTCATTCCAATTGTTATGCTAGATAATTATGATGATTGGTATGTTGTGCACTAAATAACAATTCTCAACTTTCACTACCACATAAGTTTGACCAGTGACGATGTGTTCCTGTGCTTGTAGTCAAGGCTACCTGACGGTATTGTCTGTAGACACAGAGGTGGTCTTCTGTGTGGAAAATTCCCCAATTGATACTCATTAACATCAGCCAAATAGGGTCTGTTGTGATTCTCTGCGCGGATAATGTCTTTCATTTCTGGCATCGAAGGGGGAGGGGAACGACCGAGGAGAGGGGAGAAGGGATTTAACACTACACCGAAAGGGAGAAACCGAGATAGTATAAAATGGACAAAAACGAGTAAGTACTCTTTAAATGAGTATGGTGGTGTGTCGATTTACATATGTGGAATGCCTTTGTCTTGATGTTTGATGTGTCGTTTTGTTGTGCTTTGATACATTTGAGGTTTTTTAATCATCGTTTAGGGGGCACGAGATCGGAGGCGTTCGGTGGTCTCGAGTATCCGCAAATCGCCACATATTCCAAATATAGAACTATGTTGACTATTCTAACCGTCAGCGATTTAAAACATGGCATGGTGATTACTTTCCTATATATTTGTATTGGCCTATGAACAGAATGAGAGATAGTATATGTCAATCGCATTCCCTTCAGTTCAGACACATAGATAGGTAGGCTATCTTATTCGGCAGAATGAAATACATTAGTTATTTCATACCGGACGAGTATTAGATTAAATTATTGCATAGTTTTCAAATGCAATGTGTAATCGAAGCTTCAATCTATCCCTTTGTTCATTCATTAGGGCATATTCTACAATGCCGAATGACAGGATGCATTGTCGTGATGGAAAACGATATCCACATTTCGGCTAGTCCGTAACATGAAACTTATAGCTAAAAATGTGAACGTTGTTAAAATCGTTCATGGACACCTTTAGACGGGTCTTTGGCGTGCTATTATCATGCGTTACTGTTGGTGTTACATTGTTGCGACAAACGCGCGTTGAGTCAATGACTTTGATCGGTTTCCAGAATGATAGGCAACGATTTACTGTCCTGTGTTTTCGTGGCGGATGTAGCCCTGACTGCCCCCGCAAGTCAGGCAGGTAGTGATGAGGCTATAAGGTTACGGCGGAGGGATATACCCAGTAACGACAAAGAGATGCAATCCTGTAATCCGTAGGAGCGTGCCACTCAGAAAAGTAAAGCCAACAAAACACGGAAAAACTAGACTAATCTTTGATCGTTTTGGAAAACGCAGAGAGAGCAGCAGTTTGTAGACCTCGGTTTAAACTCGCCGGAGAGTTATGGAGAAGAAGAGATGGGAGTGTTCGGCGCTCCCAAAAGGCTGGAAAATGGAAGAAGTGACGAGAAAGTCCGGTTTGTCAGCGGGGAAGAGCGATGTCTATTATTTTAGGTACTAAGAGGCAGACGAGGGGGTGTAATGTAGGAGTGCGGGCGGCCTTACACGAGGGTTGGTTGGGGCTGGGTTTAGTTTGTGACTTGGGGAGGGGGGTGGACCGGGAGAAGCCGGAGAGGGGATGTTGGACTTCTATTTGCGGAGTTAGAGTATGGCTATCTAGGCCACCTCTCTCTCACACACATAAACACACACACCCTGAATGGTTGGACAATGAGCTTTTGAAAATTATCCCGTAGACTTCAGTCACCTTAAACCCGTCCAACGACCGGAATCGAAACATTTCCGCATATAAGATTTGTTCGCTACCCCCTCAAGTAACATGGGCTATATAAATAACAAATAAGCGATTTTATTTGTTCTCGGCGAGGGGAGGCAGGAGAAAAGGTCGTTCGAGTAGTTTGTGCCAGGCCTGTGTGTCCTGCAGGGTAGCAAGACTTCATCCTCGAACGTATCGTTTTGTGCAGTCATTTCACCTTTTAGAGAGTACAAAGTCTCCAAAGTACTGCACGTAAACCATACACATTGAATACAACGTAAAGTTAAAAGAAGACATGTTTCGGTCCCTTCCAGCCACAGCTAACCGATTTAAATCGATAACTTGAATCAAAACAGAACTTCAGTCCCTACAAATTGACTGTTTTTCACGCGCGTAGAATGAGAACAATGTTTCTCTTCTGAAACAATGTATCCGTCTAGTCAAACCGGTCAGAACTGATCTCAGTTGTATTCTTAACACGCACATAGTTCACTCATTAAACTCAGTGTTTAGTCCGATGGTTTCTCGGTGTGACGTGACAACAGTGTGCGTTTTTACACCTGTCTGTTGACTTCAACTGGAAGGAACAGTTGTGGAACAGTTGTTGTTATGTGGGCTGTATGTGTGCGTGTGTGACAGTGACACAGTTATCTAGTTGTATGTTTGCAGCTGTCATGTTTGGTCATTTCAGCCCTCTCTCTCGTCTGTGTCCCTCTGTGTGTGTGTATTTTTTCTCCTCCTTTATACAAATACATTTTGATTTGATTTGATCTTCCCCTCTCCTCCAGCCCCAGCGGGAAGAAGTTCCGGAGCAAGCCTCAGTTGGCCCGTTACCTGGGCAACCAGATGGACCTCAGCTCATTTGACTTCCGCACGGGGAAGATGCTGATGAGCAAGCTGAACAAGAACCGCCAGCGCCTGCGCTATGACAACAACAACCTCACCAAGGTAGGGGGGTTGCTATGACAACAACAAGTTATGGGTGCTGGTAGGGGGTTGCCATGACAACAACAACCTCACCTAGGCAGGGGTTTGCTATGACAACAAGGTAGGGGGTGTAGGTAGGGGTTGGTAGAGGAGAGATGAAGGAGACATGGCAGACATTCCACTCCAGATAGACTTCCTCTCTGGTTCATTCATGTTCTGATCAACATCTGATATACTACAGCCTCCAGTAATCATACAATGTGTGTGTGTGTGTGTGCTCACCCAGGGTAAGCCAGACCTGAACACGTCCCTCCCAGTCAGACAGACGGCTTCAATCTTCAAACAGCCCGTCACCAAGGTTACCAACCACCCTAGCAACAAAGTCAAGACGGACCCTCAGAAAGCTGTGGACCAACCCAGACAGGTGACCGTGGCAACCAGACTCCACTTACACACACACACATCAGAACACACACACACACTGATGCATGCAGGCTTAACGCCAATAGACTCATAAAGCTGTCAGTTGGAAGATGAAATATTGATTTGTGTGTGTGTGTGTGTTTGTGTGAAGCTGTTCTGGGAGAGGAAGCTGAGTGGCCTGAACGCATACGACATCGCAGAGGAGCTAGTGAAGACCATGGAGCTGCCTAAAGGACTGCAGGGTGAGACTTCTGTTCAGATCTCTCTCTCATCCACACCCACAACAGACACACTGCTAGGTCTCCTGTGAAAGACTGACCCCCCCCTTCTCACAGGTGTGGGTCCAGGAAGTGCAGATAAGACCCTGCTGTCAGCCATCGCCAGCGCACTTCACACAAGCTCCGCCCCCATCACGGGTCAGCTGTCTGCCGCCGTGGAGAAGAACCCGGGGGTGTGGCTTAACACGGCCCAGCCGCTCTGCAGGGCCTTCCTGGTGACCGACGAGGACATCAGGTACACACACACAGACACATTGCCAGACACACACACACACACACACACAGTACTCTGTTGCACTCATTCAGTCTTTGACACACTTTTGATCTGTCCATTCCGTTTTCCCTAACTGTGTGTGTGGTGTGCGCGTGTAGGAAGCAGGAGGAGCTGGTGTTCAGCGTAAGGAAGCGTTTGGAGGAGGCTCTGATGGCGGACATGATGGCCAGCGTGGAGGAGGCAGCCAGCGACTCCGGCTCCCTGAAGGAGGAGGGCTCCGCTGGGGAAGAAATGGACACTGTATAGCCCTGGAGCCTAGCTTCTGGTTCTAGGTCCTGTTTCATACTCTGGGGTCCTAGTCCTCGGCCCTATAGCCCTGGGTCCTAGCTCTAGTCTTAGTCCTAGTCCTGGGGCTCAGTCCTAGCCTGCCCCATTCCCTCCTCTGACCTCTCCTGCCTCTCTCCTGCCCCCTGACACCCCACACAACAAGTCAGGCATCTGCCCCAACCTCCAAGCCAATCCATGAAGCCCGCTGGTAGGGCCCCACCCACAGGCCCTGGCGTTAGATAAGGACTGGCAGAGTTGTTCTCCAGCCAACCAATCACAGAGAGGATCAGCTGACCAAGGTCTGTCAGCAACGGAATGTCAGAGAGGAGAGAGAGAGCACTTTCCTACTGGGAGGAAGGGGGGCTGGGGTTCCATTCAGTGTTCAATAATGTATTTTTTTAAATTGGGAGTTTTATTATGAATCCGTATTGGTAGCGAGACAATGTTGTTTCCCCTCTTCCTCTCTTTAGCCCCTGTGTTACAGACAGATGAGTGTGTAGGTCATCCATGCTTTCCAGCTTCTCATCATGAATCCCCAGTGTTACTCCTCCACCCCCCTCCCGCCCAGGTATGTTTATCTGTGTGGCACCATCCCCAGGACCAATCAGGGACCATGGTGTTGGTGCTAATGGCTCAGGCTGGGACTGGGGGCGTGGTCTCCGGAGGGCGGAGTCTCTCCAAGCCACTCCCACTCTCCTCCCAGACCCGCCCCAGCTATTTGTGTCATGTCTGAGTAATAGTTATTACCTCTGAGTTAACGTCATCTTCTGTTTATAAGGCGTCATCATGTATAATGCAGCATCATGTTTTTTTTTATGGTTGTAATGCATCATAATGTGCTATAAAGCATTATAGTGTCTCAATCTGTTAAAATGCATCATAAGGTGCTACGATGCATTAGCATTAGTTAGGTGTGGATGGTGTATCGGAATGCGTTATCTGTTGTGTAATACATTTTAATGAGTTTGTGTGTATGATGCGTTGTACTCCACTATATGGTGTCATAACGGGTGCAGAGGTCAAAGGTGAGATATGGCTGCTTTGTGTTTTACATTTTTAGTGTTTTTCATACTACAAATCTCACACAGATACAGACACACACACACACGTGTCCACACACACACACACACACACACTTTAGTCATTGTCTGACAGACAGCGGAGGGCTGTGTTGCTCTGCTTGTTGACATGGGGAACAGAGTGTGATTTTAGAGTTTAGAGTGTCTCCAGGATAGGAAGTAAGTTGTTTTGTACATAACCCCCCCCCACCCCAGCTGGAGGACGGTCCCAGCGAGGACGTCCTCGTCGGCTCCCTGCTGAGATCAGTTTGATCGTGTTGATAATAAAGTGAGTCGTTGCGTCACAGTTCTGCTGCCGCGTTCTTCCTGCTCTCCTCGGGTGGCCGCTGCTGTAGATGCTGGGCTGTCCTCTTCTTCATCCTCCTCCTCTTCATCATCTTCTCCTCCTCCTGAAAGTTAACCGTTAACCTGCCGAGCAGCACGCACCGTGCCTCCCTGTGTCACAGAACAAAGTACACACACACACAGCACACGCGCTCACATACCAGAGGGAGAGTGTAGGAGGGGACACACCTAGCAGAGGGATAGTGAAGGGGACACACCGAGCAGAGGGATAGTGAAGGGGACACACACTGCAGCCAGAGGGGATACTGCAGACACACACTGGCCGGGTAGGGGATACTGCAGACACACACTGGCCGGGTAGAGGGGATACTGCAGACACACACACTCGCCGAGTTAAGTGAGAGTGCGGAGGGCACAGCCTGCCTAGAGAGGGTCCCTGCAGAGCCGGAGAACGTGTTCACCGAGGGAGAACAGGAGAACCTGCTTATTCTGAAGAACCAGACCCTCGGGGAGATCAACGACTGGAGAACGTGTTCATCTAGGGAACCCTAGGCTGGAGAACCCCTGAAGACGACTGCTGTTTGAGTTCCACTAGAGAGGGCTCCTGCTTCACCATGGCGACAGTGGACATGTACACCAAGGTATGATCTGAGAGCAGTGTGTGATCTCTAACCCGGCATCCTCTCCTGGAACTATTCTCATAATGCATTCAGCAGATGCTTTCATCATACAGCCAGGGATTCGAACCGTCAACCTCTTGATCTGTAGGTAAACGCTTATTCAAGATGTAGTTTCAGTACACTGTTTTAAATGTGTCTTCACCGCTGAACTGGGATAGTTGGATGGATGGTGTAGCTCAGTGGTAGAACATGGGGATGGGCTCAGTGGTAGAACATGGGGATGGGCATAGCAGATCGAGATGTCACCAGTTTGATTCCTCGCCCCGATAGGAAGAAAAGCATCTGCTTAATGAACCCATTATTGTGTTATCAGAATGAACAGAATGTGTACAGCTTGTCCTGACCGCTGTGTCTGTCCCACAACCACAAGGCACACTTATCTAAAAGAACAGAACTGTTTGTATAAAATAAACACTTTAAAAGCAAAGCAATGTCACAAGGTATATTTTTTTTTAGTGTTGGGTAGTATGGTTGTAAAGTTCCCCAAACCAGTGTCACGTAGGACACAACCAAGCTTCTGGATCTGAGGACGATGGGTAAGGTTTTAAGATGTCGATATGGGTCATTTGTGTCTGTATAATGTTTGTGTAAGTGATGTTTCTGAACTGTGTCCTGGTGGACTGCGAGGGCAGCTAGAAAGACGGGTCCAAGATGGAGGCTGGGTGAGACGGAGGGGATGACCGGCATTAATCTTTAACGGAGTTTAGGAGCCTTTTCTGCTGATGCGGAGGACAATGTGTTGGTTGGGCCACTGCCGAAGAGGAGGAGGAGGAGGGGAGGCAGAGCTTATGTCATTTTATCCTCCCTGATCTCTGTTGGGAGTTCCACATGGTTATACAGTCTGAAACCTATTGAGCTTTGGAGGGTTATTTGATTGATTTGGGAAATGTTCTCCGTCCCTCTGTTTCGATCTTTTACTATCTCTCTATCCACCCTCTGTCTTTCTCTCCTCTCCCTCCCCCTCCCTCCCTCCCTCCCTCCCTCCCCATCCCAGGGGGCGAGTGTCTGGGTTCCGGACCCAGATGCCGTGTGGGTATCAGCTCAGCTCCTCCAGGACTACAAGACTGGAGACCAGTCTGTCCTGCTGCAGCTTAGCGATGGCAGGGTAACACACACACACACACACACTCCCACACTACACACACACACACCACTACACACACTCACCTCTCCACACTCTCACCCAAACATCTCCTCCCACCCAGGAGCTGCAGTACCCAGTGGCGCCCCCCGCTGGCCTGCCCCCCCTGGGGAACCCGGAGCTCCTGGAGGGGGAGAACGACCTGACGGCCCTCAGCTTCCTCCACGAGCCGGCCGTGCTGCACAACCTCAGCGTCCGCTTCCTCCACTACAGCTCCATCTACACCTACTGTGGTACGCTGGTCTCTCTCTCCTTCTCTACAGCTCCATCTACACCTACTGTGGTACGCTGGTCTCTCTCTCCTCCTCTACAGCTCCATCTACACCTACTGTGGTACGCTGGTCTCTCCTCTCTCTCTCCTCATCTACAGCTCCATCTACACCTACTGTGGTACGCTGGTCTCTCTCTCTCCTCCTCTACAGCTCCATCTACACCTACTGTGGTACGCTGGTCTCTCTCTCTCCTCCTCTACAGCTCCATCTACACCTACTGTGGTACGCTGGTCTCTCTCTCTCTCCTCCTCTACAGCTCCATCTACACCTACTATGGTACGCTGGTCTCTCTCTCTCTCTCATCTACAGCTCCATCTACACCTACTGTGGTACGATGGTCTCTCCTCTCTCTCCTCCTCTACAGCTCCATCTACACCTACTGTGGTACGCTGGTCTCTCTTCTCTCTCTCCTCCTCTACAGCTCCATCTACACCTACTGTGGTACGCTGGTCTCTCTCTCTCTCCTCCAGTACAGCTCCATGTACACTACTGTGGTACACTGGTCTCTCCTCTGGTCCTCCTCTTCATCCTCCTCCTCCTCTTCATCCTCCTCTCCTGGGTAAAACAGAAAAAAAGATGTGATAGAGAGATGGAAAGGGCCGCTTCTGTGTGCTGCTGGTTTAACGGCCGTGTTCAGAACCCAGAACGGAAGGAAGAGAGGGAGGGAGGGTGCGAGAGGGCAGCTCCTGTGTGCTCCCGGTTTTACGGCCATGCTGTTTACTGGGTGTGAAGTCCAGAAGGACACCTCCGACCTGCACCTGGATTACTCAGAGGGACTGCAAGCAAACCTGACCTCACACCCCTTCTCTTTCCTCCCCCTCCTTCTCCTTCTCTTTCCTGCTCCTCTCTCCGTCTCCTCCTCCTGCTCTCCCCTCCCACCCCCCTCCTCTTCTTCCTACACCCCTCTGCCCTCCCTCCCTGTCCTCCTCTCCCCCCCCATCCTCATCTTCCTCTCCCCCTCCCTCCACCTCCCCCCCCCCTTCCTTCCTGCAGGCATAGTTCTGGTGGCTATAAACCCTTATGAGCAGCTTCCTATCTATGGGGAGGAGGTGATCCAGGCCTACAGCGGCCAGGACATGGCCGACATGGAGCCTCACATCTTCTCTGTGGCCGAGGAGGCCTACCGCACCATGACCAGGTCAGGGGTCAGGGGTCAGGGGTCGTTGTGTTGGGCTCAGTAGGCAGCTTCAGGATCTGTGTGTAGACGGTGTGTGTGTATGTGTGTGTGTGTGTGTGTGTGTGTGTGTGTGAGCAGGGAGGAGAAGAACCAGTCCATCATCATCAGCGGGGAGTCTGGCGCAGGGAAGACGGTGTCCGCTAAGTTCACCATGCGCTACTTTGCCGTGGTGGGCGGGGCTTCTGAGCAGACCAGCGTGGAGGAGAAGGTCCTGGCCTCCAGCCCCATCATGGAGGTCTGTCTGCTGGGGTCTGTGGAGGGGTGGAGGGGTACATACGGGTGAGGGGGCGGAGGGTATGGAGGGATGTACGGTGGCCCTCAAGTGCAAAACACCCCCCCCCCTAATATGAGTGCATCCCCCAAATGAAAACACTCCCACACAAATACGAGTCAACTCCCCCCCAAATAGGATGATTTGTTCACCGCTCCCCCCAATACAAAGACACGCTCCTCCAAATGGAAAACGAGATTACATTACAAACTCAAATCGGAAATGGTTGGTACAACACTTTCGTCGCTGAAATGGATGCAGTAACTAACAGGGAATAAGAAATTGATCGACAGAAGTACGAAATGCAATAGCCTGACAGAGTTACGTGCACCAGGACACTCAGTTGTTTAGCTATCGAAGCAGGTAGCAAGTAGGCCTACTTGTGCAAAAGTATAAATTGCGTGTTAAGGGGCACTGTTTCGACAGCCCCATAGGGTTGCGCTTTACCATCGCCATCTAGTGGTTTACTGTGAGAACTATGACATTTTCTGTTCTATTGAACTACAAATATTATTTGAATATATCCAATCATTTTCTGTTCTGTTTATTTATCAGAGATGCAATACTGAAGCTTTTTACCATGTGTGTGAAGTGAAGATCACAGATGAAGGAGCTGACACTCGCTATTCTTCGACACATTTTGTATTCGGGTTTTTCTATACTGCCATTGGTTCTTTCTACAGGCTACTGCCATTGGTTCTTTTCTATACTGCCATTGGTTCTTTCTATACTGCCATTGGTTCTTTCTACAGGCTACTGCCATTGGTTCTTTTCTATACTACCATGGTTCTTTCTATACTGCCATTGGTTCTTTCTACAGGCTACTGCCATTGGTTCTTTTCTATACTGCCATTGGTTTTTTCTATACTGCCATTGGTTCTTTTCCCAATGGCGCTGTCGAAACAGTGCCCCTCAACACTTTCGTCGCTGAATGGATGCAGTAACTAACAGGGAATAATAAATTGATCGACAGAAGTACGAAATGCAATAGCCTGACAGAGTTACGTGCACCAGGACAGTTGTTTAGCTATCGAAGCAGGTAGCAAGTAGGCCTACTTATGCAAAAGTATAAATTGCGTGTTAAGGGGCACTGTTTCGACAGCGCCATTGTATTGGGGGGAGGTGAGCAAGTCATCCTATTTTGGGGGGGATGACTCGTATTTGGGGGGGAGTGTTTTCATTTGGAGGATGCACTCATATTAGGGGGTGTGTTTTGCACTTCAGGGCCACCGTAGGGATGGCTGGATATATATATACAGGGAGGGTTGGAGAGAGGGAGGGATGGATGATGGATGGAGAGAGGGATGGATGGAGGATGGAGAGAGGGAGGGATGGATGGAGGATGAATGATAAAATGTATGTGTGCTGGTCTGCTGGAGAGGAGGTGTTGCTTTAAGACTGTTCGGTTGCTACAATGACTCTCCTCTCCCCACTTACCCTCCTTTCTTCCTCCCCTGCTCCCCTCCTCCTCTCCTCTTCTCCTCCTTCCCTCCTCTCCTCCTCCCCTCCTCCTCTCCTCCTCCCCTCCTCCTCTTCTTCTCCTCTCCTCCTTCCCTCCTCTGTAGTCCATAGGGAACGCCAAGACCACCCGTAATGACAACAGCAGTCGTTTTGGG